>JAOXJP010029519.1:0-31272 GCA_025762735.1 Platanus orientalis | reverse complement strand
CCCTCCATGTTGCCAAGTCATTGATCCATGCCCCTCATCTCAAATCAATCCCCACCCTTCACCTAAGTTGCATCCTAGCCCTACACTCAATTTAGGATAAAGATCATCCTCACCCTCCATCCTAACATCCTTATATTCAAATCCAACCATTGATCCCACCAATTTGAGCCTATAAATATCCCCAAATTTGTGGTGAATAGGGTTGACAACTCAAGAACCCTAAACCTAAGAGAAAAAGAAAAGGAAGAAGAGGAAAAAATGCAAACCTGCATTCAAATCTCTTTTCCCTTCATCATATATCAAATTAGTGTATTGTTATGCTATCCAATTCATGCTAGAGCATTGCTCTAATTCGGGTTACACATTAGAGGCTCAACAACCTCTACTTGCTTTCATTTTTGACCCCTTATGGGGACAAATTTTGTATGATTTTTGTAGAGGTCTTCTTGAGCCCAAATTTTACTATGTTAGACTAGAAATATATAGGATGTGTCATATTTAATTTCATGATTTTTAGAGTTGTGGAAGGCCTCGAAATGACCCCCCAAACAGATAAAAAAATGGGTCTTTTAAGACCTTGTTTTGGAGAATATTTGCCGATTTTATTGTGAATTTGCTATGCATGATCTTAAGCCAAAATTTTTATATGTTGTTAATATATGTACTTCCTACTAGAATACCAAATTTTAGAATTTTTAAACACCCCTAAGGGGTCCAAATGGCCAAAATCAAGTTGTTAGATTTTGGTCCTAGGCATAACATCTGTTTTTTAAGGGAATTAAAAAACAGGCATTAGAAAAATAGGCGTATGGAAAAACAGGTGTTAGACAAGTATAGACTTATTATATATGGTTAGAAAGATCTCTCTCTCAAAATTTTAAATTAACCAACCACACTCAAATCAGAATTTTCTGGAGAGAGATATGCCCTCCGAAACACAGACTGTTCAACCTAATGCCTGTTTTTCAATTTGTTAAAAAATAGGCGTTGGCAGAAAAACTAGCATATAGATAAACAGGCGTCAGACATGTATAGGCTTATTATAAATGGTTGAAAATATCTCTCTCTCAGCTTTCCAAATTGACCAACCACACTCAAATTAGAATTTTCTAGAGAGAAATATGCCTTCTAGAACATAGACTGTTCAACCCAATGCCTGTTTTTTAATCTGTTAAAAAACAGACATTGATAGAAAAACTAGCGTATGGATAAAAAAGCGTCAAACATGTATAGAATTATTATATATGGTTGGAAATATCTCTCTCTCAGCTTTCTAAATTGACCAATCACACTCAAATTAGAATTTTATGAAAAGAGATATGCCCTTCGGAGTACGGACTGTCCAACCCAATGCTTATTTTTTAATGAATTAAAAAATAGGCATTCACAGTGTAAACAAGCGTCAGTTCAAAAAAATAAGTGTTAGGCAAGTATAGGCTTATCATATATGGTTGAAAATATCTCTCTCAGCTTTCCAAATTGACCGACCACGTTCAATTTAGAATTTTATGGAGAGAGATATGCCCCCCAGCGTACAAAGTGTTCAAATCCAACACTTGTTTTTTAATCAGTTAAAATTCAGGTGTTAACAAGAAATGCAGGCATTGGAGAAATTTAGGTATTGGGATCTGAGACCCACCCCAATGAACCCTAACCTTCTCTAAAGCCTATACATAGACGACTAACATCTTGGAATTCATCCACGTGCTTAGGCACCTTAGTGGGCCCTGTTTTCAGGCGTCAAGATGAATTTTAGGTGTTAGGCATGTGAAGGTCAAATGAAACTCAACTTTAAACCAATACATTCCATAGATATAATCTAGGAATCCTTTCATTATAAATATCTCTTTCAGCTTTCCCAATTATCATAGTACGGTTGATTATACACTTGTAATTTTCAAGTGTATCAGATACCTGAACTTTACTTGGGAGACAACACTTGAGTAGTAGCTATTACGTCAGCACGACTAAATCGAGTTGACCTATCCTTTCACTACATTTCAACCCATCCCGACCTTTTACGGTCTTCACCTTACCTTAGGGTCATGTCGTAATGGTTCACGACCCAAAGACCTTGATACTTGGCTATAGCCCAGTTAGGTTCTCAAAACCATGCACATTGGTACAACATAGTCTTGGCCCCCATTTAACTAACTTGTCTACATTTTGTAGTAGCACGGAGTACTCTGTAAATATATAAATAATCTAAAATGAATCTACCCTACATCACTCTCACAATTAGACGTACTTGACTATCGAGATTGACACACACAACAAACCCCTGGAACTACATACAGTTTGATCTCGACAAAACCCTAGGATCACACTGAACCATAAGATCGGGTATGTAGGCAACTTGGAACTATGTCTCAAGTGCAACTGTAATGATCACACCACGGGGGTGGTCCAAACCAATAATTTTATATTTAATAAAGCATGGACTTTAGCATAATTTAAAATATGTATGAATGAGAGAAGCTACCCTAAAAAGGTAGGTATTTGGGGTGCTTAACACCTTCCCCAAATGCAACTAAACAACTTACCTTTAATCTCAGGAACTCAAACCAGTACTAAGAGTCAAACCCCTAGACCTCTAGGTTTAGACTTCTCCTCTTCATCCGAAGAGGAGAACTGATGTCCAACTTCATCGGTTAACCTTGAGTTGGTGGTGACTCCAAGAATAGCTTAACCCTCTTATAAAAGGTTTAGCAACCTTTCACGCACTGGCATCATGCACTGAAGAGTGGGTCCTGAAACCACGGGCGGGCGGGGGAATCCGAACTCCTCCCGAACGCCGATGTGCATAATAAGTAAGAGCATAAGATAAGTTTTGATTATAAAAGCTATTGCATAAGAAAATGTGAATTTTTATAAAGATTTTTTACCATATTATAAAAATCTCAATTCAGTTATGTTTTCAATAAAGTAAGTAAAGTTTATTTTGAAAATATTTGTATTAAGTCTTAACTCACATTCTGTCATAGCCTTGATGTTATTATCTGTGAGCTATGGACTCACCCATCCATAATGTTATTTTTTTAGATTAGTTTTATATTCGAAGTGAGATCATAGAGTACTATAAGACATAACATGATATTTTAAGGAGAAGATGGATTATATGGCTCACTTTATGTTATTTGTTTTCAGTTATATGTTCAAACTTTTTATATCAATTTATGTTTATGGACCCATGTTAGGGATTTATATGTTTAGGAGAGTTTGATTTCAGACTTGATTATAAGAAGTTAATTGAAAGGGTTTTATTTTAAATGGTTAGTTTCCTTCTACTATAATGTTAATGATTTAGAAGTTAGATTCCACTGCACATGATAACGATTTAGATTAGAAGTTTATTTCCCTCTATGTTTATGAAAGGTAATGTATGATCTAATTAAATGCAAGAATTTAATGGTAAAGAAAAAAAAAATCTTGAAGACCTTTTTATAATATTCTGCTACGAAGGGTCTTTAGTAAGAAGAGTGTTACAAAGATTTAACATTCCAAAGTCTTATCTAGTGATGGGAGTTTGGGGCGTTACACCAGCAATGTCTTGAGCGCTATGAATCTTTTGAACGTAATGATTCCCATTAAATTTAGAGGGTGAATCTTCTAATGATGAAAGACATGATGTTAATATCTTCCATCACACTCGGAGTCGAGCGCCAAATGAAGAGGCTTTTCACCACCATCATGTTTAGAAGGACTATGAGTTCCAATATAATCTTCTAGATAAAAAAGTTGATATTCCAAACGTTGGAGAAATCGCAATGGAAGCAAGCAATCTCTGGGATTTGTACTATAGAGCATCAATCTATGATGATTATTTTCAAGAGATATTGGAATGTGTTAATGAAGCTTATACTCTTGTAGTGCTAGAAGAAAATGAAGAAAGAAATGAACCCCCTCCCATAATGTAACCTCTTCTTGATGAATTTCAAGAGGTCGTTCCTTTAGAAATTCAACTCGATCTTTCCCCCATGAGAGACATTCAACATTGCATTGATCTTGTACCCGGTGTTTTCATTCCCAACAAGGCAACCAATCGAATGAATCTTCTTTCCCTTGTTACAAGTGGTATGAATGATGATGAAATAAAGAGTCATGGTAATGACATGCTCGGTCTTGTTGAAGGGAACACATTGTTTTACATGGATGCTTCTATGAAACATCCTGGCGACTTTCTATTTATCCTTGAATCATCTTGGGAGGATATAAGTCTACAACACTAAGTGCAAAGGTCAGCTACGCTATTGATTATCTTGAAGAAACAAAGCCCTAGATACTCAAGGTGATCATGCAGGGTGCGGGACCTTGATTCTTGTGACATCTTAGTGTAGCAAACCACTATCATTAATGGTTTCTCAAGACAGCATCTACATTTGTCCCAACAACCATGGTCCCAAAATCAGATTTCGTTTTGTATGGATGATTGCATGGATGTCCAAGAGCAAGACTCGAGGACGAGTCTTCGAGTCTTTCTCAACCAAGGGAGTTTGACACCGGAGTGTCCCATGACACATCAGATATTAACATCCAAGTGTCCCATGACATTACTACTGATGTGGCAAGACAAGTCATCGGCTTAGCAAGGTTCTAGAACTTCCTCAGTCAGCAATTTTGGTGGTGTAACTTCCGAGGCACACCTTAACCAACTCCGTGCGAATTAGATTATGAGCCATATGTCATTGGAAAGATCTACGAGTCTAGTTTCCAATGCCTCAAATGGTGTATGAATTCTATTTTTGTAGAGGAAGTCATGGTTGTTTTACTAAAAGATGTCTGTGTTGACCGTGGTCAACCTGAGACTGCGAGTTTTGAGGTTTCTTGTGATTTTTTTATTCTAAAGTTATCTTTATGAACCTAAAAAGTTGTATTTCGAGTTTATAGTTACGTTTACTAGTTAGTGGAGTCTTATAACTCTATTTTGGTCATCTTGAAAATGTAAAAAGTGGTTAAAAGTCTTTGCTCACCTTGGAGGGTTGTTCCAAGTCTAGTTCTATAAAAGGGCATAGCTATGTATGGTTTTGGCAGATAATTTTGAGATATTAAATACAATCAGACTTTGTCTTTTAAAGAAGGATTTCTTCTAAAACTCTTAACCCATCCGGTGGTAAGTTTGCTCTATATCTCTTGGTGCTTTCCTTAGAATGGTGATATCTGTATCTTTTTTGTTGCTCCTTAAGTAGTGAGCATATCTATCTTGCTCTGTATCCCTTTGGTGGATTCCTTGGAGTAGTGAGCTTCCTATCACTTGTTTATGTCTTCTTGTTCTACCCAGTATCAATATACCAGTCATATAATGAGTAGCACCTAAATCAATGATCCAAGGGTGATTGGATGAGGCACTGGTAAAAGAAACTAAAGTACTAGAACATGCAAAGGCTTTCTCAACATGCGTTAACTGCATAGTCTGAGATTATCTCTTCCTGATTGATGTCTGACATGTTGGAGGTCTGCTCAAATACATTATTAGCCACAACTATGAAGTTACCTCCACTTCCAAGTATACAGATCAATACGACTAGTAAGTCTCATGGCTAGCACCAGATAACTTCAAGCAACCAACCACTTCAACTACCACCTAAAATAGCCTATTACAAGGCTTCAACAACTTCAATGAAGTAAGAGGATTATACAATCATTATCTCCTTGTACACAAGTACAAACCCCATATGAAGTATCACACCTTCAAATACAAGCAACAATCTAGCATAATTTCAATGGGCTGCACAGTCCTGTATTTTTTAAGAAGCAAGAAGTTTGCACTGATGAGACTCATCATACACAAATGACTTCAAAAAAAAAAAACACAGCCTTGATGTAAAACTCCTATCAGATTACTAGAACACAATTGTTTTCCAGTCACACAACATTGCACTGTTCATAAGGGGTTTCTAAAGTCCATCAGGACTTTGTTCTAGAGAAACACACCCCAAAATTTCTCCAATGAAACACCAAACAGACTTGCAAACTTCTGTGCGTGATGTATTACTCAGAACAAGAGCTGCAGAGCTCACTCCCACCTTACCTTTAAGTTTCACCACCTTTAGATCAAGTTCTACACATGACTATGGGCACATATCCATAACGGAAAAAAGAAAACTCAATACACCAAGAAAAACTCAACCATTTTTTCCTTTCATACACATGCGACCCAAACAACCATTTCAAGTGGAATATAGTACATAGAGGCAAGAGATAACAACCTAAGAAGTAAATTTTGGAAAAAAAAAAGAATCGACTTTTAGGAGGGGGTGGTAGACCTTGTTGTGTATCATAAGGGTAACCCATACCAATAGTATATCATAGGTGCATTATATCAATAAAGGACTGGTATAAATACCAGAGTATGAGTATACCCTACTCATACTATTCTATTCGTTAAACCTCATTTCTCTCTTCTTCTTTTCTTTTTTCTCTTCTCTTCAAATCTACCATTCTGTCTAGCTAATCTCTATGTAGGTGGTATATTTAGACATTCAAGTTGTTATCAGAGCAGGAAAGACAAGGAGGTGACCTGACGCATCTCCGTTGTTGATGTCAGCAGGCTAGGGTAGCAAACTTTTTTGCTCGATTCTAGTAGGTGATGATTTTAGGAGAATTATGGGAGCAATCGCAAGAACATTTGAGAAGATCTGGGATTTTTTGAATTTATAGTGAATATTAACCGAAATTCCAGATTTGAGTTTTTTGAGTTATGCGTGTAATCGGGAGTTGTTTTCAACAGAAAGTCTATTCGTTTTGGTCCTCCACAATCACAGTAAGTGAATAAAAGTGGTCTTATGTGATTAGGAGGAGGATTGAGAAAGATATGAAGAGTTTCGTATGGGTACCCTACCGTCCCCCTGTTTTTCGATTTTTTGTGACCCAGATTGTGTTGGGTGTTGATTTCGTGGTTTCCCTTCAGTGTGTTGGTGTTCCCTAGTGCTGTACACAATGTTTGTGGTATTGTGGTGGCGGCTGTAGTTGATATTCTTCAAACCAAGGATCCAGGCCTGATTGTGTACTTGTTCTTGTTCCAGGATACCTTGATCTCCTTGATCGTGATTGTACACGCTATTGGGAACTTGTGGTGGTCTAGCCTCTTGGTCGTTGGTGATTATCTAACTTGCAGACATCTTTATGGACAACAATATGTCAAAAATAAGTTTGACTCTGACCTCAGACGAGTCCAACCGGGGTGATGTAGACAGTACACATTTCCCGGGCAACCCCACTCACTCACAAATTACTACTGTCAAGTTTGATGGGAGTAATTATTTCACTTAGTCAAAATCAATTTTGATTTACATACAAGGCTGAGACAAAGAAGAGTATTTGATTAGAGAACTTAAGGTTCATCTCAAGACTGATTCACGTTATCGGAAATGGAAGATAGAAAACGCTACAGTTATGGGATGGCGTCTGGGTTCAATGAAACCCGAAATTAGTGATCATTATTTATTCCTGGAAACGGATCACCAAATATAGAAATCCTTGTCCCATGTATACTTTGAGGTTGGCCATACAGCCAAGGAATTTGATCTTCAGCAAAGAATTGCATAGTTTAAACAAGACGATCAACCCCTTGTGATATACTATTCTGTTTTACGAAAGATGTGGAAAGAGTTAGACCATTACACCTGTTATCGTCCATCCTGCGTTCAAGACGTAACCTCTTATCATAAACATGTTGAAGAAATTCAAGTTTTTGAATTCCTAACAAGATTAAACCCAAGTTTTGAGCAGACCCGAGTACAAATTTTTAATATGGCACTTCCCCTCACCTTGAATGAAATTTATGCATATGTCCATCGTGAGGAAGGCCGACGGGAAGTGATGAATCAAACTTCCTCCATTAAGAAATCCGCACTAGTTTTGAGTTCATCCAAAGGTGGACATTATAGTTTAATGGGACGTGGTCGTGGTGGCAGATCTACTCACTCGTCTAATGATCAGGATCGCCTAAAATGTGAGCATTGTGGCTGCTTTAAACATACCAAAGATCAATGTTGCAAGCTTCATGGACGCCCACCAGACTTAGCACCTCATTCTTCTCCACATGGTGGATTTGATAATGGATGAGGAGGCGGTCGTCCTAGCTAACAAAGACCTAGTGCCCACTCAGTTACTTCTACATTCACAGAGTTATCTACTATGTCACCTGCTCCGAAACCTCCTGCCTCACATGATATTGGCACTCTATCCAGTGATGAGATTGTAGCCTTCAGACATTTTGTTTCCTAACTTAATCATTCTTCCATGGCCCCTACCTCCTCTTTTGCTCACTCAAGTATAGTTGCATATGGTTTTTCTGCTTCACTTACCGCTCCTAAGTGCTCCTAAATCATTGATTCAAGAGCGTCATATCATATGATTGGTATGTCCTCATTGTTCACCTCTTATCATGTTTGTTCTGAAAAAGACAAGGTTCGTATTGTAGATGGATCATTGTCTTCTATCACTGGTCATGGTGATATTCCTACTACATCTGAGTTGTGTCTCTCTTCTTTTCTTCATGTTCCAAATTTTTCATTGAATTTGCTATCAATTAGTCATCACACCAAAACCCGTAACTATTATGTTAAATTTTTTCCTTCATATTGTGTGTTCCAGGACACAGCAACGAAGAAAACAATTGGTTTAGGGCATAAAAAGGATAGTCTTTATATTTTGTACTCTTCTTTACCAATAGCTACTTCTGCAATAAAGAGGAATAGTTCTTCTACATCAAATGAGTTATCTTTGTGGCATCATAGACTTGATCATTTGTCATTTCATGTAATAAGGAAGATTTTCCCTCACATCTCCTTTACTCGATCAAATAGTTTTTGTGAACCTTGCCAGTTGGCTAAGCATTGTAGATCAAATTACGCCATTATTATTAATAAAAAGAGTTCAGTTCTTTTATCTATTGTGCATTCTGATGTATGGGGTCCTGCTCCTACTACCTCTTTATTTGGTTTCAAGGACTTTGTAACTTTTGTGGATGATTGCTTAAGAGCCATTTGGCTTTATATGGTCAAGCATAAAAGTGATGTGAATGTTGCATTCAAATCCTCACTCTATGGTTTGCACTTAATTTAGTACTCAAATTCAAGTTTTGTGATCTGATAATGGCAGTGAATATCTTTCCCGTGACTTGACATCGTTCCTTGATATGGTTGGTATTGTTCATCAGACCACATGCCCGAGAACACCGGAACAATATGGGGTGACAGAAAGGAAAAATAGGCATCTCTTAGAGATTTCTCGTGCCCTCATGTTCACCATGAATGTGCCTAGGACCTTCTGGTCTAAAGTCATTCAAATTACCGTGTATCTCATGAACCGGATGCCCTCCTAGGTCTTCTCCTACAATTCCCTCCTTGTTGTGTTGTTTCCTCATTCTCAGTTCTTTCCCCTTCCTCCAAAAACCTTTGGTTGCATTTGTTATGTTCAAATTCCTAAAATCTAACCGCTCCAAATTAGATCCCAAGGCTCTCAAATGCATATTTCTGAGCTATGGCATTGATTAGAAAATATATAAATGTTATCATCCTCCTACACACTGTAAGTTTGTGTCACGGGATGTAACCTTCTTCGGACACTGTAAGTTTGTGTGAACAGTAAACTCACCAACTCTCCCAAAACCTTAAGGTGTTAGGAAAGACAAAAATTAACATACTTTAACATCCCCCCTCAAGGGAAACACTGTTCTCTCTTAGTTAAACACTTAAGGAGTCAAGCATGAATCCACACAACGCGTAGACATGCCCACACCACTACATCCGGGAAAATTCCTTCACCAAAATTCGAATTTGTGACCTGGTATGGCTTTGATACTATGTTAACAGTAAACTAACCAACTCTCCCAAAACCTTAAGGTGTTAGGAGAGAAACAAATTAATATTCAACAATTTCAAAAGATCAATACCATTGTAAGAAAGTAGGATCTAATGTCCAATCATATGAAAAAAAACTCACATGAGCAAATCAAACAAAATCCATGAATCTGGCTACGTATTTGAATTTCTCAAACATAATCCATCACAAAACAATCATATTAACCTCCAAAATTTACGAAAAAGTAACCCAAAAATACCTACTAAAATCCCGACTTCTCATATGGTCATTGTAGCAGTCTATCTGGTTTGCTGACGTTAGTTGTATTGTCACACATATATCCCTTAGCGCATCCATGGGTACAACTAGCATGGGCAAGGTGGCATGTCAAGAGGCATAGGTGGCATAACGGGTTGTGCGCCATGTGACATATTCCTAACCCGCATGAGCTTAAACTACGACTGCACTTCTCGACAATGGTTGGGGGCGGCTCTAAGTTTCCTGAAGGGGATTGCCTAGAATCCCCTAGGGAGTTGGGTTCCCTCTTGGGATAGTGCTAGGGGCCCCAGGCATGGGTGACTACGCATGGGCTTTATCCCAGAGGTTACGTATGTTGGCACTACTAGCATGCGCTATGAGATAGTGGTGGCACGTCGGTGATCGATTAGGTTATGTCGTGGCTTATGTGCTTAGGTGTGCTTTGTTCTGGTACTAGGCAAAATCCTGGCTTGGCTTAAGGCAGCAATTTTAGTGGTAAGGAAAGATGCGGGACGTCTTACAAGGAACGTTATGTCGCCTTTGTTGCGTATCATGCATGTCGGTGGGGTTAATGTCTCGGGCGGTAGCTCGAGGAATGTGCTGTAGGCATGTTATGCCTTCAGTGCTACATGGCAGGGTAACTAAGAGCTCAGTAGTTATTTGAGGTGCGCTTCAATGGCATGGTGTACGCAATTAAGTGGCTAACTAGTTGTGTGCTTGGCTTCGTACGGTTCGGAGTTAGCTAGCAGGCAACGATAACTCAAAGGACCCTATAAGTGGGACGAGCATTTATGCTGCATAATGAAGGAACTTGTGGGCTGGTCTAGTGGGCCTTAACATAACAGTGTTCTTAGTGAGTAATATCGTTATCAGTGCATGTAGGGAACATTGGTGGGTCAGAGGACTCGAATGGCATTAAAGCTGGTCTTGGCTAGTGATGGTCGGGATGCCACACGGTTTTATTGTGAAAAATCTAGCCATGACAATATATGGCTTGCTAATGTCAGCAACTATGTGAGTTTTGCACTTGTTGAAGTGTTTAGATGATGAGATTTAGCTCTGATACCAAGTTGGAAGAGTGAATTTGAGGATAAGTTATGCGAATTAAGTGCCTTGGGTTTGATCAAGCAATAAGAAGGCAAGAAGAAGAAGAGGAATTGGAAAAAGTGTAGAAGATCTATTGTGTTGTATTTAGACTCATATACTTATGCTATACTATATGGTGTTTGTATACCATACCAATACATGGAAAAAGAAAGAAATACCGTTAGATTAAATGTACAATCATACCTAGTATCTATATAACGCATCTACATGAACAATACAGTATGCATGGTTTCTAACAACACCACATGTAACACTTGTTGGATTTTCTATTGACTGAGGGGCTGCACCTTGTAGCTCTTAAATCTTTGTCTCTTAACTCATCAACTGTATCCACAATCATGAAGAGAAGTTCATCTATCCGTCGATCAATCAATTTCCCTATAAAATTCCTTTCACTTTCCAGTAGCCATAGTGTTGCTTTGGTTCTAATACCAAATTTGATGTAGGATCAATAGGATTTAGCACTAATGAATAGAAATAGGCTGAGATAAGTTCCCACGGTTTGAGTGGTTTATGTAGTTGATGAAACAAGTACGAGAATAGGAGTAGAAAACGAATAGAGATTGTTGTCAGTGTGTAAAACAATTACAGGATATGGAAGAAAAAAGAAGAAGAAGATCTAGGCAATCACACCTATGAGTTCATGGCAATCTCAGCTCAAGAAGAAGAAATCACACTTAAATAGGCTGCATAAAAAATTGTATTCATGTACATGTATCCCCTACCAGTCAGCCAGCCCCATCTTTATATAAAGGTTTAAAATATGGATTATCTACAATATCTCTTAGCAACTTCCATAAAGTAAACTAGTTCCTAATCTCTAAAAGATACTATCTTCTAAAAATCAAACCACAAAATATTTAGAAACTTTATAGATCCCCTACTATTACTTAATAAAAAACATGAAGTAAATAAAATCTAACATTCCCCAAGATACCATGCTGCCGCCAATTACAAAATGGTCCCTATGGGCTTCCCTCAAGATTCCTTCTTAACTACAATCATGCCACTGAGTGACATAAACCTAATATTACCGTTATATCTTGTTATACTACATAGTAACACCCTAACCAATGCAATACGTAGCACCTATGGGACCCATAGGACTGCTCCAACATGTGTTCATAATCATTCCAATCACCACACAGGCCCCTTATCATCGTAATACTACCATATCAAAATAAGAGTAGACTTAGGCCTTCTATGGTATGGATTCACATGCTGAGTATGATTCCTATAAAAAAGCCTCCAATACAATACGGGGCACAAAAACAAATGACAAAGCAGAGACAAAGGTATGAAAAAAGAGAGAAATCACTGTATGGAATAAAATTAGATCAACGGTACTTAATGCAAGATCTAATACCCTTCTTGAGAGCAATAGGAACAATGGAATGATTAGAGACATTTTGACGTTAAGGAGATGTACCTTTTTCAAGTGGATCAGAAGAAACTTCCTGATAGGGGAAAGAGGAAGGATCCCTCTCTGTGGGCTTCTTCTTCTTTCTTGTATATACCTTTAATTATTTTCCTTTCTCAAGCTCTCCTCTCTACTAACACCATTTACCTCCCCCTCTACTAACACCATCTACCTCGAGACAACCACCACCACCATCAAAAAAAATGTGAAGGGACAAGCAATTGCAAGGAAGAAATCTCTTCACTGCAACTCTCACCCTAAAGAAAAGTCTTCAAAAGAGAAAAGAATGGAATGGACTTAAAAAATGGGACATCCATATATACAAACCATGAAAAAGGGGATGATAACATTTGTACCCCTTCTGACTCGCAGCATATCCAAGAAACAGATAATTAATAGTTTATGGACCTAGTTTAATCCAGTCAAACTTAGACATATGAACAAAATAAATGTAGCTAAATGTTTTTTTATTTTTTTTATTTTTGGAAGAGGAACAACATTGAAGGATGAAGGCATTTTGAAAAGAGCTTTGCGACCAAGCACACGAGAAGACAATCATATTCATCAGGAAAACAACAGTTTGAAGGGCCTCAGACCAAAAGGTTTTAGGAACATGCATTGTGAATAAGAGAACTCTTGTGATTTCAAGGAGATGGCAGTTTTTTCTTTCTACCTCTTCCTCCTATTTTGGAGTAATTTGAATTAGTAGTTAAGTTGAGGATATAACACAAAGCATTATAAGAAGATAGGTTCCCCTAGCATGTATTCTCTACCATTATTGAGTAAGCGAATATGAAATTTGGTATCAAATTGGGTCGCTATCATCTTATGAAAAGATTTGAATGCTGATAAAACATCATTTTCTAACTTCAACAGATAACCCAAGTGATTTTAGAATAGTCATCCACAAAGGTAGAAAAATAACGGTAACCAAATTATGATATAACAGGGGTTGGCCCCCACCAAATAATGATATAACAAGGGTTGGCCCCCATACATCAGTATTCATAATATAAACTAGAAGTAAATTTTGAGTAGTACTATCTGTGTAAACAAATCTACAATGTTTTGATAGAATACATATGTGAGGGGTATATTGATCATACTATACCCATGTTGGTATACCATTGTATGGGTGTATAAACTACTCTACTCATATAAGTAATCCATCATATTGGAGTAGAATAATAATCTCCTAATACGGTTTCTTCTTTAAAACTAGTTCTCTTCTTCTTCTTCTTTTTTATTTCACTTTAGAGATTAGTATCTTATAACTTGGTATTAGAGCTGTTCCTGGAAGTCATCGGAAGTTGAAGAGGGACTCTGACTGACATATCCTAGAACTGATGTCAACAGGCCGTATAGGGTCTTGCTCAGGCGAATCCATTAGGTGATGAGAAATATTATTCTAAGTTTTTTGGTGATTTTTGCAGAATTTTTCGATGGCCAGAGAGGTGGGTTTCATCATTTTTTAAATAAAAAATTTTAAAAATAAATTTCGTCAGATATGGGAAAAACAATTGTATAGATCAATTTGCAAGGTGTTTGATTAGTTGGAAACAAGAGGCATGGTCTTTTTTTGTGGAGAATCAATGGGTTTTGTCCCAACCTATATTTCATGCCCAAATGACTTGGGTGAAGTACTTGTGTGTGACGTTTCTGATTGGTATTTGGGGACTCAGATCGGTAAAGTTACATTGAATCCAAGGGAGTATGCTGGGGTTTGTTGCTAGGTGGAAGTTTTCAAAGTCATGGAAGCCTATACAAGTGATCATGAGTCTTCCCAGCCGTGGGTCTGTCTGGTCATGGATTCCTTTGGAATAATTTTTTTTTTTTGTATGTGTTTTAATCTCTTAAGCCAAGTGTGTTAAGCCTCTGCGTTGTTTGTAGTGAGAAATGGAAGTGTTGGAAGAGAGCCGAGCCTCGAATCAGACTGTAGGAGTCTCAGCCAGGAATGATGTTAGTAGTTTTTAGACATTTAAGGATACCTCATAGCCCCGAATCACTACTGTTAAGTTTAACAATACCAACTATTTAACCTGGTCAAAGTTCGTGTTGATTTACATTCAAGGGAGAGATAAGGAGGAATACTTAACCAGAGAGAAAAAGATGCCCTCACAGGATGATGTAGGCTATAGAAAATGGAAGACTGAGAATGCTACCATTATGGGGTGGTTCCTTAATTCAATGAAACCAGAATCAATGAGCACTTCTTATTTCTTGAGACAGTACATCAAATCTGGAGTGCATTGACCAAGTCGTATTCAAAGATAGGACACATAGCGAAGGTATTTGAACTATGGCAGAAAATTGCTCACTGCAAACAAGGTGATCAATCACTTACACTTTACTATTCCTCTCTGCAAAAGATGTGGGATAAACTAGACCATTAGACCATATATCACCCTACCTGCGTGAAAGATACTATAGATATTAGAAACATGTTGAGATTATATAAATCTTTGAATTTTTAGTCAAACTGAACCCAAAATATGGACAGGTGAGAGTCCTCATTCTTGGAAAAGATCCTTTGTCCTCCTTAGATTAGGTATATGTTTATGTCCACAGAAAAATGCAACGCCAGGGAATGATGAACATATCTTCTACTTTTGAAAAGCCAGTCTTGATTTCTTCCTCCACTAGAGGTGGCCATGGGGGGAATGTAATCCGTGGTTGTGGTGGATGGGACAGTCTTAATTTTGAGGATAGAGATCGCATAAGTGTGAATATTGTGGTCGATCTAAACATACAAAGGACCAGTGTTGGGATCTACATGGCTGACCACAAGATCTACCTCAGTCTTTACAACGAGGTGGATCTAGTGATGGTAGAGGCGGAGGTCATTTTGGAAATAATAAGTTGAATGCACACTCAACAACTTCCACTTCCATAAAGAAGCCAGTCATAACTCCAACTCCTGGACTCTCAAGCCCTACAGATAAGGGTTTGTCCAAAGAGGAAATCGAAGCTTTTTAACACTTTGTCTCACAACTAGAGCATCCTTCTAGTGTCCTAAGTCCTAACCTCATCTTTTACATACTCAAGTACATCAACCTTTGCATTGTCTGCATTTATCCAATCCACTATCCTCCTAGGTCATAGACTCAAGAGCCTCTCATCATATGACTAGTATGTCATCCCTTTTTTAGTTTTTATACTATGTGTTCTAGTAAAGATAAAGTTAAGATTGGTGATGATTCCCTCTTGTCTGTAGCTGGACAAGGGAACATTCCTGTTACACCGAACTTTAATCTCTCCTTTATTTTACATGTCTCCAATTTCTCTCTCAACTTGTTATCTATAGTCACATCACTAAGAGTCTTAAGTGTTGTATTATCTTTCATCCATCTCATTGTGTGTTTCAAGACATGGTGACAAGGAAGACTATTGGTTCGGAGCATGAGAAGGATGACCTTTATTTACTATATTCCAGTTTTATCGTAGCAACACGAATAATAAAGAGGGTTTCTTCTGCATCTAGTCTAAATGAGTTATTTGGCATCGTCGCTTGAGACATTTGTCTTTTTAAATGTTAAATAAATGTTCCCTTAATTTTTTTCAATTTAGTCAGATTTTTTTTTTTTTTTTGAACCATGCCAATTGACTAAACATTGTCATTTTATTTGCCCTCTAAGTAATAATAATAAAAGTTCTACTTTGTTTTCTCTTGTGCATTTTGATGTATTGGGGCCTTCCCCTACATGTTCTTTATTTGGTTATCGGCATTTTGTGACATTTGTTGATGATTGTTCTCCGGCTACTTAGATTTATTTTCTAAAGAATAAGAGTGGTGTGTATGAAGCATTTAAGTCTTTCCAAAGTATGATTACTACCCAGTTCAACACCAACCTTAAAATTTTGAGATCTGAAAATAGGGGAGACCTGACTCAAGAATTCTCTACCTTCCTTAATACCTCTAGCATCATCCACTAAATTACCTATCCAGGCATTCCAGAACAAAATGGAGTGGTAGAGAGAAAGAAACAACACCTATTAGAACTTGTAAGAGCTCTTATGTTCACCATGAATGTACCGAAGACCCTTATGGTCTAAGGCTGTCCAAACAACTGCATATCTCATTAACAGGATGCCATCAAGTGTTCTTTCACATAAATCTCGACATGATGTCTTGTTCCCAAACATACCTATGTTTGTTCTACCACCTAAAACCTTTGGATACATTTGTTATGTATATGTACCTAAATTTAATCGTACTAAGGCAGATCCCAAGGTAAATAAGTGTGTTTTCTTGGGCTATGGTGTCAACCAAAAAGGCTATAAATGCTTCCATCCATCCACTCGTCGGTATTTTGTCTCTCGAGATGTGACTTTTTTCGAGTTTATTCTATATTTTTCTACTAAAGGGACCTCTCCTAAGGAGTAGTAGGTACAAAATGAATTGACAAGTTTCGGTTCTCTCCCTCTCCCTATCCCTCTTCTTGTTCTTGCGATAGAGAAATCCCGAGTTGCTAATAATTCCCAGTGCAAGAACTAGAATTACAAGGGGAGGAGTGTAAGGATCTAAATTCTCATGATCCACACTAAGCATCGATTTCTAACACCAATCTTGAGACAGGTAACATTCTTTTCTCTCTTCCTTAATTTGGTGATGATCTTGATTTGCCTATTGCTCAACGAAAGGTGTTGAGCCTGCACTCAACATCCTATATCCAACTTTGTCTCTTATCATGCTTTGTCACATTGTTTTCGTAGTTTCTCAATGGCCTTTCCATTTATTTCTATTCCTTGCAGTGTTTCTAAGGCATTATCACAACAACATTGAAAGGATGCAATGGTTGAAGAGATAAAGGTTCTTGAAAAGAATAACACTTGGGAGTTAGTAGATCTTCCAAGATGAAAGAAAGTGGTTGGTTGTGAGTGAGTCTTTACTATTAAGTACAAGGTTGATGGTTTAGTATAAAGATATAAAGCTCGACAGGCGGCCAAAGGGTACACTCAAACCTTTGTCATTGATTATTAGGAGACATTTGCACCAGTGGCAAAGATGAACTTCATATGAGTTCTAAATTCTAATATCTTTAGTTGCAAATCAAAATTGGTCACTACTACAGTTTGATGTGGAGAATATCTTTCTTCATGGAGATCTAGAAGCGGAAGTTTACATGTCCAGTCCCCTAAGCTTTCATATGCCCAATTCTAAAAGAAAGGTTTGTAAATTACGAAAAAGCATTATATGGTTTAAAGCAATTTCCACATGCTTGGTTTGAGAGGTTTTGCTCAGCAATGTTACATTCTGGTTATAAGCAAACACAGCCAGATCATACATTATTTTCAAGTGCGTTGATGAGAAATTAACAACCTTAATTGTCTATGTGGATGATATT
Organism: Platanus orientalis; assembly: GCA_025762735.1. Classification (NCBI taxonomy): domain Eukaryota; kingdom Viridiplantae; phylum Streptophyta; class Magnoliopsida; order Proteales; family Platanaceae; genus Platanus; species Platanus orientalis. The sequence goes on along the minus strand of JAOXJP010029519.1, from coordinate 13,338 downwards.
GTGGTCACAAGAAACGATAATGATGAAGTTACTCGTTTGAAAGAAAGTCTAGCAAAAGAGTTTGAAATTAAAGCCCTTGGTTCTCTATGGTACTTTCTTGGGATTGAAGTTGCCAAAGCCGAAAGATCTCTCTCATCTTAGGATAAGCCTCTCTCTTGTCGTATGACAATGAATTCTCCCAGGCAAGTTTAACTCGGGCTTCCATTCAGTGGCTACGAGTGAGCAAGAGAATCTCATCACTCAGTTCACAGCACTTCTCCATGACAATGATACTCAATCAAAAGTCGACATTGACTCCATAGACACCAAAGAGATCAAGGATTGGAAGACAAGCCTAATCGCCAAATATTCATACGGATAAGAAAGTTTCATCAGGCTCAGGGAGACACTTCTTAGCTCCTAGGAAGCGCATGGACGTGTAAAGATCACAGATTACTACAACGGTGCAATACTATCCGTTTCTCAAGTGTTGATACATTGGAGAAAGTTTGGATGCTCTCTCTGTGGTCTTACAATAATGGCCTTATCATTCTGCAATGATGCAAGAAAGATAAGGACCCTGAGCAATATGATTTCACACATACGGAGATGTGGGTACAACTCCACAGGCTTCCAATCGATTATCTCTCAGAGAAAATAGCCTTCAAAGTTGCAAAAGAATTGGGTGAGCCGGTTTTCATTCCACCAAGAGAAAGCACTAAATGGAGTAAATATGTGAGAATTAAAGTGTGTTTGGATGTTACTAAACCTTTGAAGAAGCAAATTCAAATAAAAAAGGTGAATAAAGAGGACGAAAAAGTAGATGTGAGGTATGAAAGGTTCCCAAGGTTTTGTTGCTTCTGCGGAAAAGTTGGGCACATCCAAGATTCTTGTACCAAGCTTGCTGGACTCTGTGCAGCCATTTTTTCTGACTATCCAGAACAGCTGCATTCCAAACTCCTCAACATGCTCCAACCACATTACAATGAGGAGATCAAGGCGGAGGGAGGGAGACCGAAGAGAGGTGTTAAGAAACTATAAGGTGAAGAAGAGGGAGACAGCGGCCAGCAGATTAGGGTCGTCTCAGCCCAAACGGCTGGAGGTAGGAACTATCGAAACTGATTGCAGGAGGTTGCTGACATGGCAGATGACCCATGCAGCAGCTAAAGAAATGTTGGTCAGACCGATAAAAGAGGGAACGAAATCTGGGAAGGATAATCTGCCCTCTAATTGTGATGCATTAACTAACAACCTCATTATAGAATGCGAAGATGTTAATGCGACGTTAGGTGGACCCACTAATCACATATCACATGAGATGGCATCTGGAGATTCTCTCACCCCACCTTCCATCCATGACTCCCATACAATCCCTGCTAAGTTGGGACCCTCTAGCTTCAAAGGTGGCGTATCCTCATCTCCTAATAACAAGGCAATTGAACATACCCACTTCCCTCTTTCCATCCACAATCTCCACATAATCCCTACCAATCTAGGATCCTCTAGCTTGAAGGGAGGCGTATCATCACTTCCTAGAATCAAGGAAACTTCCAATGGAATTAGAGAAGACCATCGTGGGGAGAATCTAGAAAAAATCACACATTTTGATACCGAGTTAACCACCATGAAGAGAAGCTACCAGATTTGCAAATCTGACATGGTCAGCTGCAACGGCCCATTAATTCCAAAAGATGATCGTGCAGCTTCAAAAGAGGAAGTTCCAGAAGCTATCAAGAAGAATCCCTGTAAAAGTGATCCACTTTGGGTTGGCACTTTTGACCATCCAGCTGAACCTACAGTTGAAGAGGCATGTAGACCAAGTCAAGCACATGATCCGGTCCACCAAAACATGGGTCAGGTTGTTGGGATATGGTCAAACCAGCAGAATATGAATTTGAATGAATTGCTTCTCTATTCTGACCATGTTCATAGCAATCAACAATTGGAACTTCCAGAACCAATGGATCATGACACATTACTGGCATGTTCTAACCATCCTCTTCCACTCGACCCTGAACAAATGGAAAAGGTGTATGGGTCCTATGGGAAGGCTAGAGTAGAAGAATTCATTACTCCCTCTTCAAAGAGACATGAACAATATGCAGCGAGTTCAGGGCCAAGTTACAAAACTCAAGCCAGGCTTGCAGGAAGGAAAAAAGTCCACATAGAAAAAAATTCAAAAAAAAAAAAAAAAACTCAACAGGAAATACAAGAACCAACCAAATGACAGTGAATCTTCTGAAAGGGTGGTGGCGGCTGGCTCAGAACAGCCACAAGGGAAATAAATGTGCTATCCTGGAACTGTCCAGGTGGGGACAGTGACCCGACAGTTAGGACACTACTTTCATTGCTCAGGGCTACCAAGCCGAAGTTTTGTTTCTATTAGAGATCAAACTCAATGAAGCAAAATCCAAAAAAATCATTGAAAGAATCAGGTGGCCTTATAACTGTATCGTTCTCTCAATTGGAAGATCCGGAGGCCTATGGTTACTCTGGAAAGAGATTGTTACACTAACAATTATCATAGCAGCAGAGATCACGATTCAAAACGCTGCTCATAAATGGGCCCTTCTTACTGTGTATGGCTGCCCAAAGAAAGTTTACCGCAGCAAGATCTAGCAGGAAATCCGTTGTTTCGCCGATTCATACAAATCCCCCTAGTGTTGCATCAGAGACTTCAATGCAATTATGAACCCAATAGAAAAAGAACTAAAGAATAAGGTCTTTCTCTTCCGGATCATGAATTCCGGGAATTCAAGGAGATGATTAACTATTGTGGGTTGATTGACTTGGGCTACTCAGGGCCTGGTTAAACTTGGTCCAATCGAAGACAAGCTCAATTTTTAATCTGTGAATGATTGGATAGGGCCTTTGCAGACTGCAGTTCGAGACTTAATTTCCCAGAAGCTTCTATCACACATTTTTCTGCAGTTAACAGTGACCACAATCCGATCCTACTCAATTTGGAAAAAGCAAGAAAACACAAGAGAAAAAGTGCACTCAGATTCGAGGCTATGTGGCTGACTAATGCAGGTTTTAGTGAATTTTCTAAGTATAGTGTAAGGGACAACATGTAGACATCACATCCAGATTAAACGACTACAAAAAAATGCATATCCAAGTGGAGCAAGCAGAAGTTTGGAAACCTCCAGAAGGAGCTCTTCTCTTTAAGGGAAAGATTATCCCAAATCTAATCAGGCAATTATTCAGATTCAGCTAGGGAGGCGGAACAAGAGTTGATTAGCAAAAACAATAAAATGCTTCTCAATGAAGAGATTTACTGGAGACAAAGATCTCGCATTTCTTGGATCACAGTGGGAGATAAGAATACAAGATTCTTTCATGCAACCACTCTGAATAAAAGAAGGAAAAATAAAATATCTGTTATTTGATCTCAGGAAGGGGAGTGGATAGTACATCATGAAGAGATTGTCTCAACCTTTACTAGATACTTTAAAGAAATTTTTAGCTCAGCTAATCCAGCAATAATGCCTGTGGATTTTGAACTGTCAAAGGAACCTGTAACAGAGGAGGAGAACCTAAGTATTGCCAACATTCCAGAAGAAGATGAGGTTAAAGAAGTCATTCATGCCATGAACCCGTGGAAAGTCCCTGACCCAGACGGTATTCCTGCACTATTTTATCAGAAATGCTGGGATTTTGTCAGCAGTGATGTGATAAGCTTTGTCCAAAAAATTTTCCATAATAAGCATCTTCCCAGATATCTGAACCACACTAACCTTATTTTAATTTCGAAGAAAAATCAAAATGATTATCCATCGGATTATCGACCTATTGCTTTGTGCAATGTGCTATACAAGGTGATCTCTAAAATCCTGGCTAACAGAATAAAGCCTATCCTGAATAGGCTCATTTCCCTAAACCAAAGTGTTTTTGTTGCAGGTAGAAAAATTACAAATAATGTAATCATTGATAGAGTTATTCCATTCAATGGGAAAGATGAGGGCTAGGAAGGTGCTTTTTTCCTCAAGTTAGACATGTCTAAGGCGTATGACAAGATCGAGCAGGGTTTCCTCTAATCAACATTGCAAAACTATGGGTTCAACCAACCAATAATTGAATTGATAATGGCGGGCATCACATCAACCTCATTCTCGGTGCTAATTAATGGTGCCTCTGAAGGCTTCATCCGACCCATAAGAGACATTAGATAGGGATGCCCAGTTTCCCCTTACCCATTCATCTTATGCGCCGAGGTATTCACGCAGCTGATCTCTAAAGAGGAAAAGGCTCAACATCTAAAAGGATTGTGAATCAACAGGTATGCACCTACCATTAAGCACCTAATGTTTGCTGATGATCTCCTATTATTTGGCAGAGCAAACAAGTATAACATTATCAAAATCAAAGAGATCCTAAACATCTACAAAAAGTGGTATGGACAGAAGATCAACTATGAAAAATCCTCAATACACTTCAGTCGGAATGTGAGACAAGAAAAACAAGATGAACTAATATCTTTGATGGGTGTGAATAAAATGAAGAATGAAGAAAAGTACCTTGGTGTTAACCTACTGCTGAATCCTTCAAAGAAGACTAGCCATTAGCACCTACTCAATAAAGTTGAATCCAAACTTTCAAGATGGAAAGCACATCTATTGTCTCATGCTAGAAGATTAATTTTGATAAAATTTGTCTTGGCAAGCATTCCTATATACTTCACGGCCACTCAAATTTTGCCAAGAGAAATACACAATAAATTAAACTCTACATAAAGAGACTTCTAGTGGGGATTTAAGGAAGGGAAGAGTCACCTTTACCTAAAAGCATGGAGTCATTTCCAACTAGAGAAAACTAAAGGGGGTTTTGGGGATTAGAGATATGGAGCTGGTAAACAAATCTTTGGTTTCCAAAGTGGGATGGAGGTTCCTCAATAATCCAGATGCAATATGGGTTAAATTTCTCCATGCCAAGTATTTAGGAACCAAACAATTATGAGTTGGGAATTGTCCTAAATCTGCTACCAAAACATGGGCAGATATCCTAAAATGCAGAGAGATTCTCAAGAAGGGGGCTTGTTAGTTAATCAAATCTAGTTTCAATACTCACATATGGAATGATCCTTGGTTGCCTAACTCACATCTATTGTGTGAGGTAGCTTCTCCAAGCCAGACATCATCACAACTTGTCAACGAGCTCATCAATCATGAAACACACTCCTAGAAAGAAAACTTCATCCAATCTCTATTTGACAGAGTGACAGCATCAACAATCCTCCAAATCCATCTATCCACACAAGACCACAACAAAGACCCCATCAGGTAAATTCTCTGTCAAATTTGTGTACAAACTACTTACATATTCCACCAGATCTACATCGGGGATCCATGAAGATGGAACCAAAAACTTCTGGCTAAACTTCTGGAAGGAAAACACCACCCCGCCAAGAGTTCTTATCTTTATTTGGAGATGCCTCACTAGAGCCTTACCACTCAAATCAAGACTGGGAAAATTTGTGGCCAACAGTGATACACTGTACCCCATTTGTGAAAAGATGAGCGAGACAGAGGACCACCTATTTTTTGATTGTGAGCTAGCAAAGGCAGTTTGGTTTAGGTCTCCTCTAGGACTCAAACTAAGAAACTGCAACAAGACTTCTAGAAAATGGATTGATGTCTGGCTCTCTGTGCCAACAAACAGTATGATTTTCTATCAAGGTGCAATCACCATGTGGTGTTTATGGAAGGCCATAAACAATTTGATCTTTGAACACCAATTAATCTTGGCAAAAAATATACTAGAGAAAGCAAATCAAATGGCCAAAGAATACAACCCAAACAAAAGCTCCTCCCCCTTGCAGAACACACCAGAGCCGGTCACCTAAACGGCCCAACATTGGCTTGCTCCCCCGTATGGCTCATTAAAAATCAATGTTAATAGTGTAGCTGGTCCTCTAAGTGTGGCGGCAACTATAGTTCAGGATTCTTCAAGTACTTTCATCCAAGGGGAAATGGTAGATCTAAATCCATGCAACCCGGAAAAAGCAGAAGCTATGGCTTTTCTTTTAGGTTTAAGATTGTTGGATGAACTTCCATCTATGTCAATCTACATAGAAGGAGATTGCAGCAAGATTATACACTTGATTAGTGATAAATACGTACCCAGTCCATGGAGGATTAAGAGTATTATCTCTAATTGTCGCCATCTGATAAGTCAAAAACCTCAAGTTTCCATTTCATACGTGCCAAGAGAATGCAACAAAGCAACCCACTCTATGGTTGCTATCGCTTCCAAGGAACATCTTACTTCTAAATGGAATGGAACCACTCTCCCTCAAAGGTTATCTTCCATCTTTGCTATAGACATATGTAATGAGGATGTTTTATGATGAATGAAATTGAGCTATTGCTCCTTACCAAAAAAAAAAGTTGCCAAAGCCAAACAAGGTATCTTTCTTTCTCAACGAAAGTATGTGTTAGACTTGCTAAAGTAAGTAGGTATAGAGGGGTGTAAACCTTGTGTAACACCCATTGAAGTAAATCATAAGCTGAAAGAAAATAACAGTAAGAGATTTATTGATGCTAAGAAGTTTCAACATCTCATGAGACACCTTATCTACCTATCCAGCTATCCCTTACTCGACCAAATATCACTTATGCTATCAGTGTTCTTAGTCAGTTTATGCATGCTCTAACTAAAGATCATATGAAGGCAACTTTCAGAATCCTCAAGTATTTGAAACGCTATCCAGGGAAAGGTCTCTTATACGAGAGACATGGCCATCACCGTGTCAAGGTTTATACTGATGCAGATTGGACCGGTTCATTTACTAATCAGAGATCCACTTCGTGATATTGCTCGTTTGTTAGTGGCAATCTAGTAACATGGAGGAGTAAGAAACAACCAATTGTGGCTAGATCCAGTGCTAAGCCAAAGTTCAGATCCATAGCCCATGGGATATCTGAGTTACTGTGGTTGTGTATGTTAATTGTTGAAGTGGGGTTCCCAACTACTGGATCTATGAGTCTCTACTACGACAAAAAGGTTTCTATTAGGGTTCCCAACTACTGGATCTATGAGTCTCTACTGTGACAATAAGGCTGCTATTAGCATAGCACATGACCCGGTCCAACACGCTCGTACTAAGCATGTAGAGGTCGATCATCATTTTATTAAAGACCATCTCAAAAAGGAAAACGTCTGTACTCCATTCATTCAAACTTTTGATCAATTAATTGATGTCTTTTCAAAGGGTCTTAGTGGGGCTCAATTCATGTACTTAGTGTTGGGAATGATATATATCTATTCACCAACTTAAGAGGGAGTGACAGAATACATATGAGGGGTATATTGGTCATACTATACTCATTTGTATACCATTGTATAGGTGTATAAACTACTCTACTCAAAAAATAATCCATCGTATGAGAGTAGAATAATAATCTCCTACTATGATTTCTTCTCTAAAACTAGTTATCTTCTTCTTCTTCTTCTTCTTCTTCTTATCACATTTCTACTCCACTTCAGGGATTAATATCTTTCAACTTGTTTAGCTTATTGACAAGGTTCACAATATACTATAGAATAAGTAAAAAATTGATGGAACATTTGTTTCAACAAAGAAAATGATGGATGGCCCAGACAATTATGCCACTGTAACAATATATCAGGAGAGGTAACATCTCTGGTATGTCTTTCATGTTGTAGTGTATAGGTTTATGAGATCATACATTAAAGATACGTATGTCTAGTATTGTACAAGGGTATACTTGTAAATACCCTTTTCTTGCATTGTATCCTTTTTTATAATATACAAAGTATGTGAGAGCAGGATACACTCTTTATACGTTTTCTTCCAAAACTTCTTCTCTCTTTTTTTTCCTCTTACAAACCCTAACTCACTACTCTTCACCTACACAATATTTCCAATTGGTACTAGAACCTTACAGTTGACCCGTAGTTACTAAGCAAGCCAAGTTCTCCACAGTAGACTTGTTGACATCAATAGGCCATATGCTGATGTCAGTAGTCTGTACAGTGCATCGGCTATGAAATCTTGAATCTTGTAGCTCTTGAATCACCTAGTGTAGATGAAGCATTTGGTTGAAGATTTTAGTCCATTTGAGTATTTTTCGTTTTTTTGGTATTTTTTAGATTCCACGATTTATGTACATCCGGTGTGTCAAACCCTTTATTGCTCTACGATATTGCTACCTCTATGGTTGTTTATGTGCTAGCAATCTATGAGGATAAGTCGCATTAAGTTTCATTTCATTTTGACAAAGTTATGAGTAATCTACTCATTTCGAATTAACGCCTAGTGCTCGAACTCGAGTTTTGGGTTTCGAAACTTACTTAGGTCTGTGTATACTGGCTCGATGCAACTAGAAGATTGCTTTCTGATGTTTAATCATTAATTTTTAAAGGTTGTGTAGCATGTTTTGTTCCAATGTGGTAGTTTTATCTCCCGGTTCTAGTGTTCTTGAGTATATATATCCTCCGCAGCTTATTGGCAATGCCTACATTCAGTCTTATGTCATGTTCTTGGTGCTTTGGGCGGTGATTATCTTCTATTATGCTAAACTTCTCTGGTTGGCGAGCTCCACTTTGTGCTCGTTTATGGTGTGATCAACAGTGAACTGTATCGGAGGTTTGGTATTGTGTGTTTCAGTTGAATCTGTGTTTCAGTACCCCTCGCCTGTTTATTCTTTAGGCCGTGTGATCCTACTATGGTTGGATGTATTCAGTATCAGCATGGTCTTGAGATTGTTACCTGTTGTACAGTGTTTGGTGCTGGTTGGCAGTTGTGTGATAGCCTTTGATTGCTCTCTATGTTCTTGGAGCTGTTTTTTGGGCTGATTGTGTATGGTGTGGCTGTGCCTCGCTACTCAAAAGCTACTATCATACACCTTTTCGTGGTGTATTGAGGATAACATTCTTATTGGCAGCTTATATTGTGTATTACCTCACTTTTGGATTTTTCGAGGTGTCTTAAGGATTATGGTTTTCTATCTTGGTGGTTGTGTCGGGATCTTGGTTCTTGTTCTTGTGGGAATCTCTCTCAATGCTCTTGGTCTTGGCCTCATTGTATGCATGTCTACATTCAGTTCTCCAAAATTTTCTCCAGAAGAAATAGCCTCTCTACGACATCTTATGGCATAGTTTCAGCATAATGTTGTCTCATCCGCCTACTTTGGTACTTTAGTTTCTTCTCATAGTTCCCTGGCTAGTCATCCCTGGACTATTGATTCTAAGGCGTCTCATCACATGACTAGTATGTCTATTCTTTTTTCTTCATATCGTGTTTATTATGATAGAGACAAGTTATGTATTGTCGATGACTCCTTGTCTTCTGTCACTAGTACTGGTTGCATTTCTCTTACTTCTTCTTTACCCTTGTCTTCTATGTTTCATGTATTTAAGTTGAATCTTGTTTTTGTTAGCCATATTACTAAGGCCTTGAATTGTAGTGTTACTTTCTTTCCCTCGTATTATGTTTTCTAGGTTTTGAAGATGGGAAAGACAATTGGTCGAGGCCATAAGGCTCAGGGGTTGTGTCTTATGGATGATTATTCATCAATTACCTCTATAGTTCAGCAGACACCATCACCATCACCTACCATTCAGCTGCCACCCCCACCTTCTATTCCTTTTTCTTCACAATATGATCAGCTTCTTCGGTGGCAATTTGGTCTTGGCTATATCTCCTTCCCCATGTTAAAAAAACTATTTCCAGGACTATGCTCTTCTTTTTCAAATTCCCAATGTGAAAACCGTGAGTTGGCCAAGCATTGTCATTCTTCTTATTCTCCTAGTACGAGTAATAATGTTAAATATGCCCATTTTCCCTACAACTAAACACTAAATAACATTTAATGGAAAGTTTGAAATACTTAACCTGCCGGATGGGTAAATGGATAAGTAGGTCATGGGTTAATGGGTCATGAACCATGGGTAAATGGGTCATGGGTCATGGATCATGGGTAAATAGAGCACGGGTAAATGGGCTGGGCTCTTTGGATTCTAGGTTTGGTTGGGCTGTTTAGATGTTAAGGTTAGCTGTTTGGGTGTTAGTTTAAGGTGGATTGGACCATAATAAAGGATGGTTGTTGTATCATAGATTGTTGCATCACTGTAACTAGAGAGGATCTCTCAACTATAGAGGATTTGGACATCGCACTACGATGGACTTCCTCTTGGTGTAGGTAGGAGTACACTTCCTTCGTAGAAGGAAGAGGATCCTTTCCAAGGATTCACGTGTTGAAGTATATCAATTTGTGTATCTCCTAACACCTTAAGGTTTTGGGAGAGTTGGTTGATCTACTTTCAATATGGTATCAGAGTAGGTTTGGTCGTGGGTTCGAATCCAAGTGGAACTATTTTCCCAAATGTAGTATTATGTGCACGTGTACGCATTGTGTGGACCCATTCCTAGCTCCCCAAGTGTGTTCCCAGGAGAAAACAGTGTTCCTCATGAGGGGGGGTGTTGAAGTATATTAATTTGTGTATATCCTAACACCTTAAGGTTTTGAGAGAGTTGGTTAATCTACTTTCTATACTACACTCTCACTAGCTCATAGAAATCATTCAACCCAACTAATAACTCAAAGATCTGATGGCTTTCAACCCACCTCTAATAAGAGGTAGTGTCTTCTACACACTTGGTTTTGTAGGTATCATAATAGTCCATCTCTTCCCACATTTTCTTCAAAGACAAAAAGTTGGAAGCAAGTGAGAGTTCACCCTGCTTCCATTGTGCTATACTCTAACATAGCTCATGCAGACGAGCTATGTTACCCACTAGGGAGAAGGCCGGAGATACAGCATTCCAAATCTTCTTGTCAGTCTCCATAAACAAATAATTTTTACTAATCTTTGGCTCCATGGAATATAATAACCAGACCATAATAGTAGCGCTCTCTGCATCCCAATTGGCATACACAGGATTGTCAAGCTTAGGGGCCCTCGTAATACCATTCAAATACCCAAGCTTTCACTTCCCATGTATATAAGGCATAGTAGACTCGGACCATGCCAAGTAATTGGTCCCATTAAAATTAACAGTAGTGATTTGCCGATGAAGAGGACCTGCAGAGGATCCTACACTTCTATAACGGCTTCCTGAACCACTAGAACCTTGGCTTACCTCAGACACTGTATTGGTTACCCCCTATTTAATTCACAAGCAACAGAATCAACAGAAGAACTAAGTTGTTTTACACCACACAACAGCAATCAATAGGCTACAACACTGCACACCAATACCACAGATTTGTGCAAGCTTTGTGATCAAGCAAACAACACCACAAAGTCTTCAGACAACAGATGCATATACGAGAGATTAATACTGCCTTGTTTCTTCAAAAAAGGTGACTCAGCTTCCAATCAAGAAAAACACATGTATCAATACACCAAATCACTGTTATGATAGACTACACAGTCCACATTGAAGGCTTCACAAGCTTGTAAATGACCATGCATAAGCCTATAACTCACACACAGTGCTCACAACTCCTCTACGAACACTACTCTTAACATTCAGATGCCTCATAAATAAGTTGAAGCGCAATATGTAGGAAATCAAAATCAGAAACTCAAGAAAAGAGCCCTCGGAGGTAACTCATCAGCAAAAACAAAATGGCACCGAAACTTCAATTCTGGTCAAATCAACCCAAACTTGTTTCATTAGGTCAGAAATGAGATACTAGATTACAATCTACTGATCAACTTCAACAAAAAAAAATCCAGCAGGATAGAACCATCCATTTTTCTCAGATCTGGGAATTTTTTTTTTTTAAATTCCAAAGAGCCTTTGAAAAAGTTTCAAATAATTTCAATGCATGGCTCAAAAATCTTCTAAAAAATGCTCCGTCAAAAACTATGATCATCTCACACCATACCTACAACTGGCCTTACAGACTGCTGACATCGGTTTTACGGTCTGGTGACATTAGTAGGTCTTTTTCTACCTCTCCTGCTTGCTCTGAACTGTCTAGATGCTTTTGGCTAGCTCTGATACCTAGGTTTTTGAGTTGGAGTTGTGATTAGGCTTAGGGTTCATATGCAAGAGAATGTAGAAGAAGAGAAAGGAGAGATATGAATGGACAAAAATGTACATGGAGAGTTGTCTACTCTCACATGTACATTTGGTATTTGTACTTATACAAGTATGGTATATCGTATGGTATTCTAATAGAAAGAAAAAGACCGAACTTCCCTCAAGATATGTACATGAATACACCAACATGAAATCCAACAAGGGGAAGGTACGGGCCACGAGGATTGGACCACCACACCCCAACCGTAAAACAAAAACCAATAAAAACAAAATTGGAAAACCAACCATATATACCAACTTTTAGTTGAATAAATCAATTGTATAAATGTGGCTACCTTTTTAAAAACACCTTAGGAATTTTAATGGATAAATTATGAACAATGTGATGCTTGTGATGAATTCACTTATAAACATTTTATACTACCATTCAAACAACTCAACTCATTTTCCCTAAGTTAAAAAAAAAACATGCAAAGAAATATATCGCAATTTTAGAGGCATATATAAGTTATTAGGGAATACCGCAGTTCACAAAATGATTGTCACTGTGCAGAACACCTTCAGCTATAATAACTCCACTGCAAAAACATGAGAATATAGAGAACAATCAAATGCGTCCACTGTTCCATTTACAAGACACCACAGTAGATGAGAATAACATTTGAACCTATCTCTCCTGCTCAATAAATGAAGTTATGCATAAATAAACATGCACTGACTTAAGTAATTGAATGTTTTGTTTTTCCTTCCAATTTATCTATAATAGTAAGTAAACTTACACAAATTAAAAAAATTAAGAGTTAAATAGAAGTACTAAAACTTGTTCAGTTTTACAGTGCTATTTCTTTACCAATAAGAGAAAATATAATTAAAGGGGATATAAGATCTTGGGGGGGGCGTTTGGTTCGGATTGTTGAATCCGATTATGGTTTATAATCGATTATGGGGCTTAGTAAAGTTGTTTGGTTTGGATTCAAAAATCCGATTATGTATAATCAGTGCTAGAATTGGTCCAAAATCAGAATCTCTCAGGGCCGAATCTGGTAATTATGGCATAAGAGACGGGAATCAATTTTGTGCTTGTTGACAGAACAAACAAAAAATAGGGCATATCCCCAAAACCAAGGTTCAAAATGTCGGTATCGGTGGAAATATTGGTTAAGCCAAAATAAGACATATATAAGAAATGTCGGAAATATTGTAAAATTGTGAAAACTTAAGAAACATATTCTAATCTAATTACATATGCACAAGGAAAAAAATAGATTTATTAGGAATGATAGCTTATTTTAGTACACTTGTATTCTAATATTCTTTAAAAATACACATGCATACATAAT
>JAOXJP010029508.1:0-16896 GCA_025762735.1 Platanus orientalis | reverse complement strand
ATATATATATATATATATATATATATATATATATATATATATATATATATATATATATATATATATTTTTGGGACATAGTTAGGACACGTCGGGATACTTTTAGGACATGGAAACTAGAGAATTTTTGGTAAAATGACTATAAAAATGGGTTAACTAAAGAAATACAAAAAAAGAAGGGTATTGTAGTAAATACAGTTCAGAATGAAATAAGAAACACAACATACGTTTCAGCCTTCAAGTAAGTTAGGGCTTTTTTATTTCTTGGTTATCTAATCTCAGATTGAGTTCTCTCTTTTTCTTCTTCTTTTTCTTTCATTATTATGGTCTTTGATTTAGGGAACAAACTTTTCTAGAATTTTGTTGTCCTCTCTTTGATTTTTTTTTTAGGTTCTGTCGAATAACCACACAACCATCTCACAGCCAAGGCTAGTTGAGAATGATTCTCTATGCTAATTGATTCACGTTCCGTTACTGTTATTTATTTTTTAAACATAAAATCATATAAAATCTAAAAATATTAATTAATTAATTGCCGTATCGTATCCTACTTTTTCAAGAATTTCCGTGTCGCTTTTTCCATATCATATTGTACCCGTGCCCCGTGTCAATGTTTGTGCTTCTTAGTGGAAAAAATTCATATTTTCATCACCCTCTTTAATCCACTTAAATTTTGATTACTGATGCTAGTGAATCTCCTCACATTTTATAAGTACCTTCATTTCCGCTACAAGGGAACTCCTACACATCAATTCATCTAGTAGGCCATTTTCCTCATCGTTTTTCTGATCAATGGATTGGATATCATTCAAATTCTTTTTTTATTTTCATTGATTCGACCAAAAGTAGATTTATTTTAATCAATTTGACTTTTTTTAATGTGCTGTTGCTTCTTCATGAAACAAAAACCATTCCGACCACCAACTTCACATTCTTCTACCAAGACTCTACCTACTCCTCAAAGGACAGGTGAGTTGATCACATATTTTAAAACCTAAATGGTTTTGGTCCAAAACTTAATTTTGCTGTGTTTAGCATGCTTAGCGAATTTGGGAAGAAACTCTTGAAATAATGAGGATCAAAATCCTCCCAATCACCTGACACAAGAAATTTGTCTAATCAACATAGAATAGGGATCTCTTGACCATTTGACCATGTATATTTAGCATTTGAGAGAGGAATATCCCTAATATCACCATTTCTATCAAACTCACTGAAGTCATATAGTTCTAGTGATGAGTCTGACTTCCATTACTCTTCTCATGCACAAATCTAACGACATTGAAATCGCCAGGCACTACCCAAGGCCCCTTCCATTGACCTCTTACGCTAGAAAGTTCTTCCCAAAAATCTTGTCGATTATGGGCAGTCAAAGGTTCTTATACACCATATAACAACCATTCTGTTCCCAATGATAAGTCCATCTGAATGGAAATTGAGAAATTACCAATGATTTTGTTCATTTTACTAATAGCTGCTGGGTTCCATGCAATAAGGATTCCACCAGCTGTTCTAATGGCTGGGAGAGCACACCATTCTGATAATTCTTGTCACCGTACTACATAGCAATCTACTATGCATCTGTTCCTTCTTCACTTCTTGGAATATCACCACATCTGGGAATTGGGATGTATTTTGCGATATAAGCCTTCACAAATCTTTGTCTCTTAATCCCACCCAAGTGACGAAGATTCCAAGCGGGAATCTTCATTTCCTAACTTTGGATGACATAACCCTTCCAGACTGAAGAACACAAGGTTAGCTTCCATCATTCTATACCACATACGTGGTCCAGGTCTGCTTATAAATTGATCTTGACTGTTCAGTTGGTGGGATACCTCTAGGATCGGTGAAAACCCTGAAGTCATACAAATTGGATAACCCTAAAAGATTCCTAGATGTCCAATGTGGCAGCCATGCCTTTGAATAGATGAAATATGATACTCAATAAATAACTTAGAATGCTGGCGTCAATATGGGATGATGTGAAGAAGCCACCTTCTCAATCTTTGCCATATCAGGTGGCACATGTGTAGCATGATCAGGCACATCCTTTAATGGCCACCACCTAAAAGTTCTACTTGATAAGATGATTGTAACTCTTGGATGCATATATTTGTCTTGAACAATGATAAAAAAAAATCTATAAAATGGACAGGTACGTTCATTTTCGAGTTATTTTTTGGTCAGGAGACCTCCTTGATGGGTGTGAACCTGTGTTCCTTAAACTCTTCTAAATGGACGAAGTATCCTCATCTGATAGGTGCTGGATGGATTCTGACACTCGTGGATTTTAGTTTGATATTTCTGGATTTCTGTTTCTTTTCTTTTCCCATTTGACATGGGAAGTTTTGTAGGTGACAAAGATAACATTTTTACATTTATTTATGCCCTTGTCTATCATATATATATAATATTTTTTTTTTGGGCACTAGTCACCAAATCCATGTTTCTTTTCAAAATTTCAATTTATCGAATCAAACTGTTCAACACACGTCAGATTCTGACCCCTACATCCATATACATGCAACACTGGAATCAATCCCCATTTAGGTACCATATTTATGGAGGCATTCCTTCTTTCTATCCTTAATGCAAGCTTTTCCTCTTCTTGCATTTCTTTCTTCAGGCTTTGTTGTTCTTATCTTGCCCTATCTTAGAAAAATTATCTGAAATCAGGTCCCCGACAGTGAGAAGCACAAGAATTGGGGAAGTCAATGCAGGTGGTTTTTCTACAAGGAACTATGATAGTAAGATAGCTGAAAAGATAAATAGAGTTAGTGGATGTGGAGATCATCTTGACTTTTCATTCCAGCTTACAGCTTCAACTCCAAGACCAAGCATGTTTTCCACCGAGCGGCAAGTTAATTATTCTCAAGGGGACTATGCAGATGTTGGGGCTCGGCAATCTCGTTTCTCGAATCTGTACACCAGTTATCCTGACGAACAAGTGGGAAACTTTGAGTCAAATAGAAACAGCTTTGAACCAAATAGAAACAGCTATGGATCAAATAAAAATGGTGGACAAATGAGCAGTTTTGAAGCAAATAGAAGTAGCATGCTAAATTGGTCTGGATTATCCAATGGATATGAACGTCAACAACCTTTTTTGCAGGATTCCTTCTCGTCAATCTCTCTGGTATGCTTGGGATCTTCCTCTTGTTTTAGGGCCTTTTAAGATACCATTTTCTTAAACAGATTCATCTGGAACTTTTTAAAAAGTGGCTTCTCTCTCTCTCTATCAACTTTAAAAGCAATATATATTGCGTGTGTGTGGGGGAGAAGCCACTTTTAACATCAGAATGAATTTGTTTACAGAAAATAATTGCTTTAAAAGTTGATTGATGCATTAGGCCCTATCTGTTACAAGGTAAACCATGGGAAAAGGAGGGAAACTGTACTTTTTTCCCACTTCCATGCTGTCTGATGCATGGGGATACCAGATGGGAAAACGTGGTAAAACCACCTAGGGTGTCCTTTCCCATGTTTTCCCATTTCTTCATATATTTTCTCACTTAGCTGTTCCTACCAAAATGGTAGGAATAAGAGGAGGGAAGGGAAGAAAATGAACAGTGAATTTTATTTTCTTTCCTTTTCTTTTGGTGGTTTTACCTTTCCCTCCTTTTCCCATGAACTTGTAACAGACAAGGCCTTAAGTGCCTTCTTTGGGTGAAAGAAAAAGGAACTTCTAATAGTTTTCAATGGAGAAATTACTCATCTTTTCACCAGAAGTGGGTTTGAGCCTGTCAAATGGTTGATTTACTTGACCGCAATAATCACAAGTTCCATCCCAGATTACGGACCAAATGAAGTGTAAAAGAAAAGAATCTTAGTTGAAAAAATATTATTTTCCTATAACTTTATTGTCCCCCTTAATACAATTTTCTTTTTATCAGAAAAGAAAGAACGAAAAAAAAACCTAGACATTTAAGCGTTCTCTTTGTGCCATAATTTGCATAGAACAAATCCTGTGCTGATAAAACCCACTATTAATTGGATTTAAATGGGCAATGTTCAATACTGTCCAAGGTTAAGTTCTGTGAATCTCAGTTTTTTCTCTGTAGCCGTAGTTGTCCCATGTGTTTAGAATTGAAACCTTTTCACTGCTACCAACCAAAAGTTTTGTTTATTTCAGCATATTTATGACAGCCATCGGACTCTTGTCTTTGATAATGGCAGGAAGATGCGGAGGTTGAAATGAGAAGACTGAAGCTTGAACTTCAGCAAACAATGGACATGTATAATAGTGCCTGCAAAGATGCTTTGAGCGCACAACAGAAGGTTAAATGGAAAACGGTTTTGTTAACTTCTCCACAAAGATCTTTGATCTCTCTTCTTGATTTTAATTTTCATTTGATGGTATACAGACTAGAGATATCCAGTCATGGATGCTTGGTGAGGGAAAGAAAATGGAAGAAGCAAAATTTGCCAAGGAGACAGCCATTCAGATGGCAGAGAAAGAGAAGGAGAGATGTAAAGCAGCTTTGGAAGCAGCCGAAGCTGCGAAAAGATTGGCAGAGATTGAAGCACGCAAGAGGCTCACTGCAGAGAAAAAATTGTTGCAGGAGGAGGAGGAGAAGAGGAAAGTCTTGGATGCTTTGGCAGTAGATGTCCGGTATAGAAGATATACCATTGAAGAAATTCAAGAGGCAACGAATGATTTTTCAGTGGATCTCAAGATTGGTGAAGGCGGATATGGTCCTGTTTTTAAATCTACCCTTGATCACACTCTTGTTGCTATCAAGATTCTACGGCCAGATGCCGTTCAAGGAATGAAACAATTTCAACAGGAGGTACGGAGAAGCTTCCTATTTCTCCATATGCATGTTTTTGTTAAGATATGGTTTATGTACTGTTTTGCATTATTCCTTTATCACTACCAGTTGATTGACTGCAAGTTATACTGATGGATGTTGGGGGGAGGTCCACCCGTAATACTGGGCACACTTACAAACACTTGCACTCTCCTATGTTGTAACCACCAGGTCGCTTCACAGAATACCTTTAAGATGGTAATCCTATGTTCAATGACCAGCCCCTGCTTTGCTGGTTGTTCCTGTCCAAAGCCATAGAATTAGCACCTTTAATATGCCTCGACAAGTATGCTTATCACACTGCATCATACTCCAACTTCTTGGGGAGTTTGGATTAAAAAAGCTGAACCTTGAGCACTAATACAAATATGCTTATATCGTAGTGGATCATTGGACAACTTTCTGCTTGTTGAAGTGGATTCCTGGAATTGATAGGGATCAAATGGTACCAGCCATGTTCATCGATCAGTCCCCAATCACAACCACGAAATAGTATTCCCAAATCTTTTTTTCCCCAAATTTTTTAGAAGTTAAAACAAAAAAAAAAGTACTGCTTTGAAAAAATCCTGAAAAAAAAAAAAATCATAGTATGGCATAAATCATGATCTATCACATAGCATACTTTTTGTCACCAGCGTCCCCGTATGATCTACTGACATCAGCAACTCCTTTAAGTAGATCCTTCTTGCTTTTGGATCTTGGCAGTCACTTGTTTTGATACCAAGTTTGATGAGATGATTTGGTAACATGGGGTTTTGTGGAGAATAAAAAATGAGTAGAGGAGAAAAGAGACGAAAAGAAATAGACAAAGGAATTTGGGGAAAGGTGAGTGAGATGAGGTCTCTCTTTCCGAGACACACACTCACATACACTGTAGAAATATTTATGATAGAGTGTATATATACAAGTATGATGCTGTATATGACGAGATTACTCTTAGTATTGTGTAATATTTAGTATTCAACAGAAAGGTATGTTCCAAGTTGAGTTTGAATTTTTGAGCATCCCTCTATGATTGTATTGAATCTTTTTATGTTCCTAACTTTAGTATGATTGTAATGGTAATGACAGTTGCATTGTTATTGAACTTTCTTAGTTGGAGGTTCTGAGCTGTATCCGCCACCCGAATATGGTCCTCCTTTTGGGTGCCTGCCCAGAATATGGGTGCCTGGTTTACGAATACATGGCTAATGGCAGCCTGGAAGATCGACTTCTCCGCCTGAACAACACCCCTCCTCTCTCCTGGCAGCTTCGCTTTAAGATTGCCGCAGAGATTGCCACTGGTCTCCTCTTCCTCCACCAGACCAAGCCCGAACCACTTGTCCACCGTGACCTTAAGCCAGCTAATATCCTTCTTGACCACAACTTCATCAGCAAGATTGCAGATGTGGGCCTGGCCCGCCTTGTGCCCCCTTCTGTTGCCAATTCCATAACACAATACCGCATGACTGCTGCAGCTGGGACATTCTGCTACATTGATCCGGAATACCAGATGTCTGGGTTGCTTGGGATCAAGTCCGACATCTATGCCCTTGGCATCATCCTCTTGCAGCTCGTCACAGGGCGGCCACCTATGGGACTTACTCACAACATGGAGGGTGCCTTGGAAGCAGGTAAGCTGGAAGAGATGCTGGACTCTACGGTGCCCGATTGGCCAAAGGAAGAGATAGTTGAGTTTGTAGAGCTTGCATTGAAGTGTGCCGAGCTCCGCCGGAAGGACCGGCCGGATCTAGGAAAGGTGGTGCTGCCATTGCTAAATCGACTGAGGGATTTTGCCTACGAGTCAAGAGACAAATCCGAGGATTATCTGACTGCCACAAAGGTGTAAAGACTAAATAGGTTTGTTGGGTATAGGATTTACTACAACCACAATCATGTATATGGTTTGATTAATGCTGATAACATATTTTACCACTGCAAGCATCACCCGGCCAGACGATTATTTTTTGTGGGTGTTTTTTCTTTATAATTGTTGGTGAGCCTCCCAGACCAGATGAATGTAAAATGGTATTTTATTGTAGCGGTGTAATGTGTGTCTGCACTGCAACAAATGCTGCACGCTGCTTGTGTTTAGGTTGGGATTCGATGGGCCATTGGTTGACCCTCTCTTTTATACCATTGGGCCCAAAGGATCCTCTGCAGTTAAAAAGTGTGCAGTTAAGTGGTGGCTATACTCAACACACGACAAGTGTAAAGAAATAATTGCACTCATTTTTTACCATGTGTTGTGCAGTAACTGCACAGTTTTAACTGTAGAGAATCCGGGCTCACCATTGAGTTGCTAGCAGGTAGCAGCCAGCCATACGACTAGAGCTACTCCTCGAATCGTACAACTAAAATAATCTGGACTCGGGGCAACCACTCGTGTTGTAACTTGTAAGGTCGTTTCATTTCAAATTCCCAAGGCATTTGAAAGCATAAGGTGAAGGTGATGGTTCATAATGAACTCATTTTTTTTTTTTTTTTTAATTTTTATAAAAAAATATCTAAGATGACTTCATTTCTAATTTTGGTTAACAAATCTGAATGAGTTCATTTTTGAACAACCACCTTATGATTCCAAATTCCTTGTGAATTTAAATGAAATGATCACATTACATGTGGCTGCCAAACAGGCCCTAAATCAAGATGCCTTACGACCCTTGTAAATTTGCTTTGGTCGAACATTGTCAAGAGGTTTGCAGCGGGCATGTGTTAATCCTATGTGATCCTCTCTCTGTTCCCACAGCTTGTGTTGTGGCTGTGTGACATGCAGATGGGCTGATACGTGGTATTTTTGTGCATTTCTTTAATTTTCTTTTTTTATGCTTTTAATAACCTTGTACACACGTAACACACCCACGTTTCAGACTTCTCTACACACACAAAGAAATATATTTAGGTAGAGGACGTACTTAATGGTGGGTGCTATTTCTTAAAGGAGTTTGATATCGGTAAACTAATCAAAAAGATAGTATTAGGCCAAGTGAGCTGAAGCTGCTCTAATTCCATACATTCCCCTTTCCATACCCTTCTTATTCCCATCTATTGAAAACATGGATGGAAGCTTTCTATTACCTCTCACATTCACAACCATGGTGACTATATTCCTCAATGTTTATCTAACATGCGAAAATGGGATGCTCAAGGTTCCAGGGAGGATTTGGTGCGACCCCTGAGGTTAGACCGACATCATCAGGGATTGTCATATAATGCTGAAGAAGTGATTTACGCTTTTTGGGGGATATCTTTCACTTTTCGGCACTGATGTGTGGCCCCATGTCGGTCTAAATCTTGGGCTGGGATTTGGTGAGACCACCTAAGGTTAGCCAAAGTTGAGAATGATATTAGGGGCTGACACATCAGCACAAAAAAAATGAAAAGCATCCCCCAAAATTATGTCCGCTCCCTTATAAACCCCTTAGATCTGCTGGGTGTCAAGGATGGACACATCAATGCTGAAAAGGCATCAGGGGCAGACACATCAGCACCGAAAAGTGTCAGCCCTTGAAGCCCAGTGGACCTAAGGGTTTACAGGGGAGTCTTTCTTTTGAAAAGTGCTTTTACAGTTTTAACCACCCTGTACATCTCACCTTTTGTGTATGGGACATGGGGACAGACGGATTCTTTTCCAATTAAAAGACACATCATGTTTCAGTCTATCGTACAAGTAACACATTGGCCACAGAAGATTTGCTCTCTACAAAAAGTATCACTTACTTGTTAGTTGTTAGTACGGCCGCAACGTAGTGTCGTTTCCGTAATTAACACAACACTCAAAAGGTAGTTCTATTTGTCAAACTTCCTCAATATAACTCACTGATACAGCATCTTTATCCGAAACAATGGCGGTAGTCGTCCGTTGCTGTTGCCCGTCTTCGCGCCCAAAATGGGGCGACACCTTCAGGCCATCTGGATCACCTCCGGCCAATTTTTCCGATAGAACACGTTTTGGTCAGTAATTCTTCTCTCTCTGAATTTTTTTTTTTTTAAGTTTCTGTACTTTTCTCTGTGAGTACATTTGAAATTTCTGTATTCGAGAAGCGATTTTAAGTGTCTAGTTTGTATTTATTGCTTAATTTTCCTTCTAGATCTGTTGTTTTTTCACTGGTTCTTAAAGTGCAGTTTTTTTTTTAATAAATCGAAACGACTGCGTTCTATGATGTACCTCGCATGCATCGCGTCGGATTCGTATGACAAAGCTTTAGCTTCTGATTCGTAGGTTTTGCTTGTTTAATTTCGAATATGGGAAATGAAGTTGAAACCATTGCATAAAATCACGGCTCTAGCTTCCGACATGCAGGGTTATGCTCTTGTTTAGCTTCAAATGTTGTAAACAATGTTGAAATAGCTTCATTTGATTCTGGATTTAAGAAGTTGTTGCTTGAATGTATTCTTATTCTATAGCTGGAATGGAATGCACATTATCTGAATCAGAACAATTAGTTGGTGCACTAGATTTTACGGTCTTCATTGTTAATTCTCTGGCTTCTAATCTCTAGATTTTCTCGCTGTTTGATACTTTTACTTTAACAGTGGCAATGCTTTAACTTCAAGTACTTGACTTCTGCATTCAACTTGTTGGGATTTCTTCATGAAGATCTGTGATTTCTGTAATTTTTCTTTCAGTGGAGCATTGATGTACAATCTGCTATATAAATTGCTGCCTTCTATCCGATCCATGTGACTTGGTTTTAGCTTCTGATTTCTATAGTTGCACTATTGTTTGGCTTGAAGTGCTGCAAATACATGATACACTTCCTTTTTTGTTATTTCTATTTAGGAATGATTCACTCGCTCATGCTCGCTCACCTCTTTACTTTTCTATTATTTCGCTTTCTGTTTAGAAAGATTGAGTTCATTATGGACTGCTATATATTGTTTTTATTTTCTTGCAATTTCCTTTTTTATTGCTAAGATTGCTATATAATTGTAAGCTTACGAGCTATTTTCAAGAAGGGAAGAAAATTCGTTAATTCAAAATAGAGCATTAACTCTTGGTGAAGGTCTTTCACCCTCAAAGTGAGTTTTCCCTTATCTTATATCTTTTCTTGGTGAATGCCACTTGTACAATTTCAAAAGAAAAGATACGGCATCACTGATCTCATAACCTATTCTATGTCTTTGGGAAAACAAAGTTTGACAACAACAGATGACCAAAATTTAGAAACAAATATGAATACAAAGATGAAGGCAATAGGTGCAAAAATCGATTCCCTAAAAACCATGTTAGAGCAGTTTCTTTTTTAAAAGCAACTTACATCTGAGTCGATTGTCACTCGTGATAGACTTAACCCTATGTCAAGATCTACCAACATGGTAAGGGTTCCATACGAACAAGACACCATAGCTTTCCGTAATCGCCATATCAATGAAGGAGATAACTGGGGAGGCAGAGGATATTATGATAGAGATCAAGATTTTCTTCATATGAAAATAGAGTTTCCACGATGGGATGGTATGGAACTAGTTGGCTGAGTGTCCTAAGTAGAATGATATTTCTGGTACCATCAAACTGTAGAAGACCATAAGATAGCGATTACCTCAATAAATCTTGAAGGTGATGCTATTCAATTTTATGATTGGTTTGATGCCTGTTCACACGGAGTACCAATTTGGAGGGAGTTCGTGGAGGCATTGATGATGTGGTTTGGTCCTTTGGTGTATGAAGATGTGTACGAGGAGTTAGCAAAAATACGGTAAATAACTATTGTCTTAGATCAAGACTGTTTTGAACGACTATCCAATCGAGCCCGAGATTGGTTGGAGCCTCAATTGGTTGGGATGTTTGTAGCAGGACTTCGCCTTGACATTAGATGGGAAGTCAAAATGTACATGCCTTGCACCATGTTGGTGACTATCTCTTTCGCTCAATTACAAGAGGAATGCCTTACTGAATATGATCTTCGAAAACACAATGAGATAGTCACGAGTAGGTGAGACAATTAAGATATGGTCATCAAATGGTAATACAATAAGCCAAAACCTACCCATCGAATAGCTTACGTGAGAGGAACTTAATGAAAAGATCTGCATGTGGACCTTGTTGGTATTGTAATGAAAAATGGTAAAAGGGTCACCGTTGCAAACAAAAACAATTATTTCTTATTGAGCCGATAGAAGAGCTACTTGATAAAATTGGTTTTGCATTAGACTAATATGAAGATTGAGGATACTATTCCTTGTTGGTCAACCTTAAAGACAAGGTTGATAATATGGGTGGGGGAATGATACGATTCCTTTTTTGTTATTTTTATTTAGGAATGATTCGCTTGTTCATGCTCGCTCACCTCTTTAGTTTTGTATTATTTTTATTTCTATTTAGAAAGAATGAATCCATTATGAACTGCTATCTACTGTTTTTCTTTTCTTACAATTTTCTTTTCTATTGCTAAAAGTGCTATATAATTGTAAGCCCACGGGTTATTTTCAAGAAAGGAACACAATTTATTAATTAAAAATAGAGCATTAGCTTTTGGTGGAGGTTCCTCACATTCGAAGTGAGTTTTCCCTTATCTTTTCTCTTTTTATTTATTTATTTTTTGCTGATAAAACTTAGGTTCCTATCAATACACTTGATATTTTCCTTTATTTGATTCAAGATTTTATTTGACTAAAATTGAGATATGTATTCTAGATCCTTATAGTTTTGATTCTGGTTACAATGTCCTAATAAAAAAAATAGAGATCAATGGTTGTACCTTCTGACTTTAGGTCATTTCTGTTGTTTAGATATATATTTTTTATACATCCACTTTAACTTTATGCACCCAACTCCATATTTTATGTCCTTGGTTTGGAATCTTGGCTAATTTTTCTTTACGCATATATGCAGGTTTAACACAAACAGGTTAGGGGCTTTGTGATGCAGCATGCATTTAGGATAGTGAGTGTATGTGCAGGGGATATGAATAAAATTACTAAAGTAATGAAGAAAAATAAACAAGATTCCTATTTGCAAGTCCACATGCTAATTCACATAGTTCTTAAATTAAGCTCAACATGCAATGGAGGAATTAGGGCTTACAAAATTAATAATAATTAAAAACTTAATTAATATGCTTGGATTATCAGTAAGATACAAAAATTTAGTAATGTAGAAAATTTAGGCAAAGCTTAAAAAAAGTGCCTAAATTAGGCCAAAATTAAGGGAAACATGTCAAATAATTCTAGGAATGGTCTGAGAGGCTTAAAGATAGATTTAATAATATATCTAAGCAATCATAATATTGTATGGGTGATCTGTTTAGACCAGGAAATGGTAAACTCAGATTCAAGTCATATGCCACAACATGTCAGAAAGTCCTACTTTTAGGAATTTGAAAAGAGAGCCAAAATTGATGAACCAATACGTGATTTTGATGTAGAACACCTTCCTGATGTTATTAAGAGTGATTGTAATCAATTTCTCAGACTATAAAGTCGCATTTAGGGATTTCCAAAATTTTCAAATTTTCCAGGCTTACAAAAGAGGTGTTGTGCCACCTGCCCATATAACCATTGCTTTTTTTTTTTTTTGAAATTTTTTTGTAGTGGGACTTGCACTCTAGGATCGTCAAAGGGTTAGGAAAACCCTGGAGAAGATCACCTGATCAAAGCTCCAAAGGCCTGCAACTAGTAGCCAATCTTATGCAGGTTGTTTCTAGGATGTATTCACGCCTGGAGGTGACTAATCAACTTGGAACTCTCTTAAACCAGTTGACTGAAACTGTATGGTTGCACAAAGTGGATTGTCTAGCTTTAAGGAATGCAATGGCAGTGTCGGATTAATCAAGAACTTGCTCAAGTGGATGTAGTGATGATTCTCGTACAAAACCTCAGATTTCAACAACAAAACAAAATAAAAAAATATAGTAAGAAGAAGAAAAAAAAGTGAAAGAAGGACCTTTAACCCAAGGGGAGGGAGTGGCCTTTACCACCAACGTTAAACTAGGTGAGGGCTTAGTTCCATTCCAGGGTTTTAAAGGTCTTCAACCTGTAATCAAAGAAGGAGGAGGAAGAAGAAGCAAGATAGCCGTTAAAAGCAAACTCCAATTTCGCATTTGTATTTCATAGGAGAGAGACCAAGTTGTGGGAGCAATAAATAGGCCCCCATGGCTAGGTCTAAATACAAAAATTAGCAACTCTCTGAAAAAGCCCCTCATGACAAAAATTCTCCTATACTACAAAAAATAACAAAAATACCCTAAAAAAACTACTAAAGACAAGACTACCCTCACAATATGTGTCTCCCTCCAATAAGGGACATAAAACATAAAAATAAGAACATAAAGACTCTAGTGGAATTACAACATGGGTCCCACTCTCTTGCACTTCCTCAGGTAGACCTGAAACTCACGCCTAGACCCAATGTCCTCATCAACTCTCCCCTTTTGGGAAATAGTTATCTTTAATGCTAATCGACTGCAGTATTGTTCCAGAATGTCAGGATCAAGGCGCTATAACTTACTCTCTGTCAGCCATGTACTGTCAATATTCGGTCGGCCTTTCCACTTAACGAGGTATCTCTAGTGACCTCCCTATTTAGTGGAAACAATCTAGTCCTCTAAAATGACTTCAATCTCCTCCTTGCAAGTAGTGACTGGTGGAAGTGGTGGCATAGGCTGAGGAGGTTAAGAGGCTAATGTTTGTGTATCTGCAAAAAGCTTAAGATTGGGTGTGGAATGGCCATGATAGGGTACAAGATCCTCTACATTAAAAGTAGAGCTGATTCCTAAATTAGTCGGAATATCCAAAACGTAAGCATTAGGTCCAATCTTATTTAGAACTTTGTAAGGTCCCGAACTTCTTACATACAATTTTCATACAACCCCAGATGGGTATCGCTTAGGGAAGAAATGAACCATAACTAAATCATTAACCTGAAACTCGCGATGCGAACAGTGTTAATCAGCTTACTGTTTATATCTCTCATTGCTCATAGCAATTCTACGCCTGATCTGCTAGTGTAATGCATGTATATATGATGAAAATGCAAATACAAACTTAGATGGACAATGAGATGCAGACATAGGAGTAAGGTCTATAGGAGCCTTGGGTCTATAACCTGTGACTATCTCAAATGGGCTCATGTCAGTTGTCCTATTGACCGAACTATTATATGCAAACTTTGCGATAGACAAGACAGTATCTCATATCATAAGGTTCTCACCGATCAGATATCTAAGTAACGTCCCAAGTTTCTATTTACCACCTCAGTTTACCCATTTGTCTGAGGGTAGTAAGTAGAAAAGAACTGTAGCTTGGTACCCATCATATTCCACAATGTCTTCTAGAAATAATTGACAAATTTGACATCATGGTCAGACACTATGGATTTGAACACCTTGTGTAAACCAACTACCTTATCAAAGAATAGATGAACGACCTTGGAGGTATTCAAAGTCTTAGCACATGGTATGAAGTGGGTCATCTTGGAAAAACGATCCACTACAACCATCACAGAATCCTGCTTCCTCGGAGAACGAGGAAGGCCTAACATGAAATCCATGCTCATATCCTGTTATGGATTGTGAGGTGCTGACAAAGGGGAATACAAACCTGGACTCTGTTTCCTTTGCTTTGCCAGCTGGTAAGTACGACACTGTTCTATCACTTTTGCCACTTTTCATTTCAAATTGGGCCAGTAGAAACGGTCATCAACTAGAGCAATGGTCTTGTTTCAACCAAAGTGACCAGCCATACCACTTGCATGTATCTTCCAAATAAAAAAGTCTCTTATAGAAGTGCAAGAAAGACATAAGTTCATACCTCGAAAGAGATACTTGTACTGAATAACAAACTCTTTGCTCCTCATTGGTTGATCGCCCTGCAAGGAGTGAAAGATGGTACCAAAATCCAGACAACACTCATAATCCTTTCTGAGTTTTTTAAATCCGGTAACCTGTATGTTCATCATTTACAGGATATAGATTTTTCTACTCACTGCATCTGCGTCCTTGTTCTTTGAACCGGCTTTGTGTTTAAGTACAAATGTGTACTCCTTAAGATATTCCACCCACTTGGCATGCTGTGAGTTAAGTTTCTTCTAAGAGCCTAAATATCGCGAAACCTCATGATCAGAAAATAAGATGAACTCTTACTGTAACAGGTAATGTCGCCAGTACTTGAGGGATTGGATCATCGTATAGAATTCTTTGTCATAGGTGAAATACTTTTGTTTGATTTTATTTAATTTCTCGCTAAAATAAGCCATTGAATGTTCTTTTTGAGTAAGGACACCTCCAATTTTAATCCCAAATGCATCTATGTAACCTTGAAGACTTTAGAAAAGTCAGGGAGTTGAATGACAAGAGCCTCAGTCATCTTCGACTTAATCTCCTAAAAGGCCTTGGCTGCTATCGTGGTTCACTTGAATTCACCTTTACGGATGAAGTCCGTAATAGGTGTCATGGTGGAACTAAATCCTTGGATGAACCGCTTGTAGAATGTGGCTAAACCATGGAAACTGCAAATCTCATGAATACTAGTAGGCTCAGGTCATTCTACAATAGATTTGATGTTTACAAGATCAATGGTCATCCCTTCACCCGATACAACAAATTCTAAGAAGATCACCTATGGTGTCGTTAATGCACACTTCTTAAGATTCATGTATAGACTCTCTCTATAGAGTATCTTACATACACTCCACAAATGGCTCAGGTAAACCTCCCTACTAAGTCTATATATAAGAATGTCATCGAAGTATACAACTAGAAACTTCTCCATGTAGGGCTTCAACACTTGTGTCATAACCCTCATAAAAGTACTTGGAGCATAGAAAGTCCAAAAGGTATGACAAGCCACTCACACAGTTTGTCCTTTGTCTTGAGGGCGATTTTTCACTCATCACTTGGCCTAATTCTAATTTGGTGGTAGCCACTTTTAAGATCTATCTTAGAAAAGATAGTAGCTCCAACCATCATATCTAGCATGTCATCAAGTTTAGGGATGAGAAACCTATACCGTACCGTGATATTATAGATGACTCTACTGTTAATACACATCCTTCAAGAACCATCATTCTTCAGGGTGAGAAGTGCAGGTACAACACACAGACTCATACTCTCCCTGATTAACCCTTTCTCAATAGTTCATTCACCTGTCGCTTCAATTCGGCATGTTCTGTAGGGTTCATCTTGTAATGAGGCAGATTGAGAAGAGTTGCTCTAGCAACCAGATCTATGGCGTGCTAAATATCACGCATCGCTGGAAGTTCATCTGGTAAATCCTCAGGGAACATGATGCGGTGGCATTTACATGGTTTAAGAAGTTTCATCCTTTGTGGAAGCCCAAGATTAAGAACAAAGGATGTAAGAAGACAACTTAGTGCTATTCACAAGATTTTTCTTTTATTTTTCTGTTTTAGGAATTATTTTATTTGTTTTCTTTCTATTTTAGGAAGGTTTTAGTAACATGGTTGATGTAATAAGGCCATATAAGCCATGAGGAGGGGCTAAAATTAATTTATAATAGTTTAGGACTGTCTTTATGATTTTTTAAGAATTTTTTTAGCTTGACCATACAATGGAGAGGTATTTTGGTCCAATTTCGAATTTTTTTATTATATATAGGTCACAAAGACCTCATGTACTATCAATTGAAGAAATTTATGAATTGAAGTTGGTTTCGAAGCCCAAGGTTTGGCTACATTTCTATACCTCTCATGGTTATGTGAGCTCTTCATCTTCTTCTTGTTTTCTTTTTTTTCTCTATTCTCTCTTTCTTTTCTTGAATCTTAATTATAATCTTACTGAGATTTTATTTCTTTATTTGATTTATTGTTTTATTGCATTAAAGATACCAAGAATCATCATAAAACAATCTTGATTAAGTTTTTGATTGGATTCTTGATTTTCAAATCTGAAAACAACATTTATACACTTTCTTTTCATTTGTTCCCACCCAGAAACTATCAAGAAGCCCTTTCTTGATTGTCTTAATCTATTTCCTTTTATTCTTTCACCTTTTCTTGATTCAAGAATTTAATTCTTATAAATCTTTTAATTGAGTATTGAATTCTTAAAATTGTTTTAATTGAATTTCTATAAAAAAAAGGGCGGCCCAGTGCACGAGGCTCCCGCTAACGCGGGGTCTGGGGAGGGCAAGATGTACGCAGCCTTA
>JAOXJP010029497.1:0-16897 GCA_025762735.1 Platanus orientalis | reverse complement strand
GGTATAATGGATGTGCTCCCTCCTCCTTGAAAGAGAGGTAGCTTTCATAACTTAAAAAAAATAAATGTAGCTAGCCTTGTGGTGAACCTTTACTTCAACCTTCTCTCTCGTTCTCCTTGTTGTTCTTTTTCTTTTTTTCTTCTTGTGCATGTAGGTATTTATAGGCTTTTAAATCTAGTTTGGAGAAGAGTCCTCATTTAAGGAGAACTCTCTCTCCTCCGTATCATTTCTATTGAGATGGGATTTCTTTAAATCTTATCCCAAATATTTAGATGATTCTTCTATGCAAAAATCCACCTTTCTTCATCTTCTGGATAGTTATGGGATTCACTAGAGTCGTGGTTATCCAAAACAACCTTCACGTGAAGCGATAAAATCGGTTTTCAATTTCTGGTTCTTGTGTTGTGCGAGTCCATTAGTACACACTTTTTGGTCAAGAGTATATTACTGAATTCCTTTAATCAATGGTGAAAGATCATCCAAATATTTATTCACCACTCGACTGGGGGTGAATGAGAAATCTATTTATCATTCGCACACACTTTTTTGGGTGTCAACAGTTGCTCCCTCGGAAAAGGCATTGTGAGTGTGGCAAGGAGATGATGCATTTTTAGAGGCCAAAATAACGGATTTCAACCATTCTTATCAGTACCTTCTTTATTTGTCCTTGAAACTTTTCAAATTCTTTGCCTTTGACGGTTATAGCCCTACAAGTATATAAACCTTCTTTCTTTTCCAACTCGTATTCTCAGTAGAGCTTCATTCAGATTCTCCATTTCCCGCAAGCATAAGTTCTTTCCTCATTTTTGTCTTCTTTTCCCATTTCTTTCCATTTTTTTAGATGATCATATGAGGTATGTTATGCCATGAAAGAATGCTAGTTTTCCTTTTCTGCTTCTTTAACATCTTTGAAGAAGTTTCAAGATGGAAATTTGAGTCATCCTCTTCTATCCTGTTTACAGCTTCAAATATCATCCTCGTAATGATTATCACCTTTCGTAGCTTATTCGCAGCCTCCTGGTTTATCCGGTGAGTTGCTTGCTTGAGTGGGCTGCACATGATCTCTCCTCATCTCATTCTTGAGTTGAGTTTGAGTCATTCAGTGTATGCGAATGATATTTGAAATCCTCATTCGCCCACACTTTATGACATTTGCGGGCTATCTTTCATACTGAGAAAATTTCTATTTCTTTGCTCTTCAGGTAATGACACCCAAAAGAAAATCTTCGAGGATAAACAAGGGTGAATCCTCTGCCCCTTCTGTAGAGGTTCATCCTAGAAAGATGAGACTCAGGTCTTGGACCAGCCCAAGACCAACTCATATGACAAGATCGAGTCATAGTCCCACAGTAAGGCCATGCTGCCTTATTGATCCTGTACCAATTATCATTGACTCATATGATTCTGAGGATGACGTCATCATCAGAGACTAATTCATCTTTGGAATCCTATCCTATTTTAGCTCTAGAGCTTGTCCCCACGAAACCTACTCCTTTGTTAGGTATTCGTGTCTTTATTAGGAGTGTTCAGGTTATTCCCAGTTCTGATTTTCTTCTTTTTCCTCATCTTACAGAATTATCCTTTGAAGATGAAGCAGTCTTGCCACCGTGGAATTTTAGTGAAGCAGAATTAGAGCATTTTTACTATAATGCAACTTGATCACATGAAGCCTAGACTCGTCTTTTGCAAGATTTTACTGAAATGTATCCTACAGTAATCGCACTACCATGCACTTGGGCTAGGGCTTTAGCTTGCTTGGATGATGTAGAAATGTATTTCAAGAATCCTAATATTAGGAGGACTGTAGAGTCTCTTTTAGACTATGTTACTGTTATTACTCAAGTCAAAGAAACCTTGAGACTTGCTAAGCCTTCTCCTGATCTTGAAGCCCTTATTAAAGAATCAGAGGATAAAATTACTGACTTAAATCGGATCCATACAGAGACAACTCACCGGGATAGTTTTGAGAGTGCAAAATTGGAGATGTTGGTGGAACACTTTTACTACATCAAGACAAAATGTGCACACCTTTGGCATGAGTTGAATGGCTACACTGCCATCTTAGAAGATAACAAGGGTGGTATTGAGCATTAAATAAAACTAATTGCTCAAGCAAAAGCCATCTTAACTGCTAGACAAGAGAATGAAACTAATAAAACCCACCCTAAAGAAGTAACTAAATGAGCTGATGTTGATGCCGTCCTTCAATGACAAATCCCTATCTCTATGGCCCTTCGAGACAAGCTTAGGGCTTTCATTTGATCTTCATGTTTTGTTTTGGACATGTAATCCCTTTTTAGCCTTATTAATGAATTGTCTCTGACTTGCTTTTCTTTCATTTGAATAGTTATAGTTGTTTGTTAAGTCTTTCAAAACTAAACAAAATGACCATCTATAAATATTATGCACTTCAAAGAATCTTTAACTCCTCAGAGGTTGGATGTTTTGCTAGGATTTAGGCGGTAATCATAACCACCAAGTTTTCTAATATCTAAAAGAAAACATTAAATTTTGTCCATGGCAAATAAAAATGATTTTTATCATTCGCCAGTAAAACTGTGGTGAATGATGAACTAATTCTTTATTCACTCACCAATAATTTAGGGTGAATGGAGTTTTAGTTTCTCATTCACACACGATTTTTGGATTTACGCTCTTCGAGGGGCAATGAGAGCTGGTGGCACACGTCTCTTCAATTACCTACACACGGTGGATGAAAAGATGCTTTTGCTCTCATGCACTGGCGGGCCTTTTCAAATTCCTTGCGTTCTAACCAAATTAGCCTCGTGGGTATAAAAGGCCTTTTCATCATCTTCCTTAGTCATCTAAAACATAATTTTGAAATCCGCCATTACCGATTGTGTGCAGCTTTTAATCCTTATTTCTTTTGCCTTGTATCCCTAACTTCAACCCTTCCAATGATTCCTCTTGTCCTGGTGAGCATTTAATCGCCATTCTTTCATCGTTCCTAACTATGACAAATCTCTCTATGTGAACTTTTTTCTCTTTCTTGAACCAAAAACTTTTCTTTTTTGTTCTAAGTGAGTTTCAAGCCTCCAAACACTACTTTGGTTTTGATAAATAGCTTAGGCTTGGGACAAGAATTATTTTGAGATGAACCTTGTAGGTTTTGGCTCTGTTTGGGTAGTTTTATGCTCTAATGCACATCTGGGAACTTCGATCTCCATCTCAGGTGACAGCTGAATTTTTGGCAACCATTTGTCACATTTGGGTTGGCTTGAGTGGTTGCGAAACAGTCTCCCTATGTTCACTCGTTGGTTAAGGCGCCTCCCATTTGTGTCCTCCTTGCTTAGCAAAATATTGGGCGTGAATGGGTTAAAAAATTCTCATTCACGCACATTAAGGCGTAATGACATATACCCACATTGTGCCAAAATGGTGGCGAATGGAGATCAAGATCCTCATTCGCCATATAAAATGTGCTTTTGAGTAAGAAAATGTATTGTGTTGAAATGTTCATTTGTGCTCAACTTTTGACCTTGGGTTTTTCTTCTTTCCAGATTCATGGCTCCTAAAAGAAAACTTCTATATGATCATGAATGTCACGAGAGCTTTCTCTCTCCCATTCATCAAAGGCATGAATGGGTTCGCAGTCGAAGCCTTTTTGATCCAGAATTCCTTGACCCTATAACAGACCATGCGCCAAGTCCTCATGACTACATTAGATAAGTCTATAAGGGTTGGTGTCGTTTAGATGATCGGGCTCACCGGGACAACTCTGTTCGTGACACCTTTCTCCCCTCCATAGAAGAAGGAGAACCTTTAAAAAATTCTACTACTAGTGACTTCAGGAGTTTAATCCGAAAGATTCGATTAGGAGAAGTGGCGTG
Source organism: Platanus orientalis (assembly GCA_025762735.1). NCBI lineage: Eukaryota > Viridiplantae > Streptophyta > Magnoliopsida > Proteales > Platanaceae > Platanus > Platanus orientalis. Next base: position 13,046 of record JAOXJP010029497.1, on the reverse strand, counting down.
GGTTAGCCAAAGTTATAGAGGATCTTCCTCCTTTTCAGTTGGAGGAAGGAAATGGGAGGCTCTTATCGAGCATTTCCTCAACAAGTACAGCACAGAGATAGATGCCGTAGGCATGGTTGAGGGGCTATACGACTCCATTGGTAGCTTTGATAAGAAACATATGATGGTGGCAGATGCCATTTCTAGGCGGTGCCCTAACACCAATACTTTTTTATGTCAATATGGCGACCTGGGGATCTCGCTATGAGAATTTATTGGTGTGAGCCACCTACCTCTTGAAGGGAGATTGATGGAGGAGTACATCCCTTTAAATGCTCATTTTGACACTCTCTCCACCACATGTCGAAGGTTGTTTCAAATATTCTCTGAGTTTAATGACATCAATGTTTCATATGGCAGTTGGTTAAGCCACATCATCTAGGGTCCTTCGGGCCTATCTACCAGGGGGAAACCTTTGCCGTGGACTAAGGATAATGTCCGATGGAGCATTGATCTTGATGGCCCCACGTTCTTGGCCGAGGTGTATGTTGCTTTCTTAAGTGGATGGGCCCTCCTCAGTAATGTGGGTGAACATATTCGCCCTGGTATATTTATTGCTGCTGTAAACCTTGCTGACAGGATATGCATGAACCTAGTGGTCCCCAGTCTCTACTGCTTATATAGCGGTTTACGAGACATTGTGGAAACGGGCCTCTGAGAAGGTCATATTGGAGAGAAATTGGTGTACTTCCTCCAATATTTTTTAGCATGGTTGGGGCTGCACTTACCTTCCATTTATCAAAGAGGAGAGAGAGATCTTCACAAAATTGCATATATCAACACTTTGAAGAATCAGAAAGCAGAGCTGGTTCTGCATCCAGCTGCACTGTTTTGTTTCACTCAAAAGGTGGTCCTTATTCCAGATCACTTGTTTGGTAGCCAGATTTTGACAGATGATGGGTCTTTATCAATAGAGGTTTAGGTGTAATTTTGCTCCCTTAGAAGTAGTGAATTGGCCTAGAGAAGAGACAACCACCTTTACATGGAAGCCTACAATCCTCATAGATTTGCTTGCTAGTTTTCTTTCTTTTAGCGACTTGTTCCTCTCCCCACTCGTGCAAAGACGATAGGTAAGGCTAGTACTTTAGAGAAGATTTAAGAGGCCTACCTTTTCTTTGTGAGGTTGAGGACAAGTAATCGGGCAGTTATACCTAAGGAAATGGTCGAGCAGGATAACCTTCAATTTGATTATTGTTATGCCAAGTGATGGTATAACTCATTTTTCTCTATAATAAGATATAACGAGGATGGGGCCAATTCTAATGTCATTTTTTATGATGGTCAAGGTACTGTAATAATGGCTAACCAATCTCACAATAAAACCTTAGCCCAAAAGACATCAACTGTGTAATGGCCCAGAAGATCCAACATACGGCCAAGAAACCAACAAGCAGACAAAGAAGCTATTCCCCCATCTCCCTCGGCCACCGAAGAGGACAAAGAGGAAGAACAACCATATAAACCTCAACGCATCTCATCTCCTAATAGGGCGAGAGAATCAGAACGAATGTCTTCCATTTATGAGGATAACTTTGAAGATATCAGGGGTTATTCCATCTAGGAACCCCAACAGACAACAAAAGGGGTGCAACATTAGGAAATACCCTCTTTTAGAGAGTTCATGTTGGGGGGTGAGACTCCTGAAGAATGGGTGCATCTAGCCAATATATTACCCGTGATACAAGATCAAGGCCTAGTACAACCTTTCAGCCATCGTTCTTGTGTCCTTACTGAGAGAATTATACCAGAGGGTTTCACCGATTGGGATACTGCTCTTGCTAAGCCCAGACTGGTTAGGCAATCGAGGAGATCATCGAATGTCTGACGTTATGCCTCCCAACGCCAAATGTATGATGTTTACACCAAGATTCGGTGAGAGCTGATGATCATGTGGGAGCGTGGAGTGATTATGGGAGATTTGGTCGTTACCATGAACGGGTATAACTTAGAGGGTCCCTTCCTGGATTATGTCTTCAGGGGGGTGATTGGTATCACAAGGGAGACTCAAGCATATATTCCTGTTGGCTAGGACATCTCCTTATTAACTCGTAATCGCTTCCTGGTTTTATAGAAAGCATAAAAAAGGAATTGGCGGCCACAGGAAGGAGCCTACCTTTGTTACACCTCAGTCCGCTCATGGAACTGTGGAGAAACGCTTGGGAGAAGATGAGGCATTTCACTTTGCGGTCGAGTGTTCACTTGTCACTGATCATCCTATCCATTTTAGCGACTAGCTGAGCAATGAAGAAGAAGCAGTGACTCAGATCCAGCAAGCCCTAGCTGCATCATGTGAGACAGCCAGGGAAGAACCATATGTCCCTTTCAAGGAGAAAAGTGTGGTCGAGGATGTTGAGCCCCCAAATGTTACCAATATGAGGCCCTCTTCGAGCGTTCAAGAAATTGGTGGGTCTTTCCTTATGCCTTTCGAGTAAGAGCCATGAAATCCTCCTTCATTAACCCTTACTCGGGAGCATGCTCAGGTATACTTGTGACTTTAGTATTTTTATTTTCTTAACGTTCTATCATTCTTACGATTAGTTGTTGGCAGGTCTCTACTGACAAATTGGCGGAGCCGATCCCCCCTGAGATGTAGAGATCAATCGTTGATGAAAATCCCCCTAAGGTAGTTGGGATAGCGGAGTGTCACATCTTAGGGGTAGATTTTCCAACCACACAGGCAGATAGGGTTCGTCGTATCATCACCCTTAAGGAACAACAAGACTTAGTCGAATCTGTGCTGAATTATGAAGACACATACGTGAACTCCTCACAGGATCTTGAAGCTTTTATAGGTCTTTTTATGCCATCTGACAGTCTATGGGACGTGGTCATGGAAGAATTAGCAGGTTATGAGAGTTCTGATAAAGATGACCAGGGATAGACTGACTACCCCAGGGAAGGCATTCCATTAGCTGGTGAATCTAGCAAGAGTCCTGAGATAAATGACTAGGTTGCCCAGGGTACTGTTGATGGTGGACCCTCTGGCCCTACTGATGTGAGGATGTCCGAGGCATATAGCCTTCCTAAAGCCGATGAGTCCTAGGCAGTCAGCATGATTAATGAATCTACCTCTCTTCCTTCTAAAGATGCTCTAGTTATTCCTTCGACCTCAACTATTGAGGGAGATGACATTATGGCTGGTAAAGCACCAGTCGTAGAGGTGGCCAAGGAAGAAGACCTAGTCCAAGGGGAGCCGATAGTTGATGAAGCCAGTCCTCATGATGAGATAACCTCTAAGAAAGGTATGTATGTTATTCCCTTCCATATTACTCATGTCATTCATACGTGTCTTCCTACGTACTGAACTCTTCTTTTATGTTTTAATGTAGCTGCTGAGGAAGCCCTTCCTAGGAGGTAGAATGTTATTGGAGTTCTCTTGATGAGTTATGGTAAACTTTCATCTTTATTATGGGACACATTTCCATACACTCTTGCTAACACTTTTCTTGTTTTACTTGTCCAGATGAAATCATGAGCACGGCTAGTGCCCTTAGGCGCTCTTCCAAAATTGCCTTAGCACGCGTGATCCGTCAAGAGTTGCTTGCATATATAGCAATCCTAACACCCTCGTCGCCCGTCCTTATGAGTACTTGAGATGAAGTGTGGGAAGCCTTGGCCGAAGACATAGAGATCCACATTCGTAATGATGGGTTTCGATAAGGGATAGAGATGTACTTTGCATCTCTGATGAAGCGATCGATACTAATATCAAAACTTACAAGTATCAAGAGTAATACTGAAATTCAAGTTAATTTAGATGCTGCTGAGGCCAAGAAAAAGACCTTGATGGGGAAGTTGGACCAAGTTTGTGAGTCGATGACCAATATTATCAATGCCTTGGCCAGTGCCGAGGAGGAACTGGCAAGGGTGCGGTTCTTAATCGAGGCTCTCAAGGCGAAGGGAAGCACTCTTGGGTCAGAGGTTTCTGTAGTCTCTTCCAATATAGATCGTCTTCAAGAAGAGTTCGTAAAACGAGGCAATCAAATCCAATCTTCCTTGACTGAAGAAGAGGGTTTATGTCAATGTCTTATTTTTGCTTTCCCAAAATGATGTAAGAACTTTTGATGAAATAAAAGACCATATTTTGGCCTTTATTATTTTGTTTTTCTTAACACTGTGAAGGTCAAGTAAGATTAACTATATAAGAGTTAAGTGTGGCTGACATTATAAGAGTCATGCTTACTTAACATTATGAAGGTTGGGTCTAGTGGACATTATGAGAGTCACATGTTGTTTGACTTTATCAGAGTCAGATATGATGGACGTTATGAGAGTCACGTATTATTTGACTTTATAAGAGTCAGATATAGTGGACGTTATGAGAGTCATGAATTATTTGACTTTATAAGAGTCGGATATAGCAGACGTTCTGAGAGTCACATATCATTTGACTTTATAATAGTCAAATATAGTGGACATTATGAGAGTCATATGTTTCATGACTTTATGAGAGTCGAGACAGGTTGACTTTTAAAGGTCAAGTGCAATTTTTCTTTGGCATTATGAGAGTCAAATATGGCTAACTTTATGAGAGTCAAAGGCCAAGAATCATAGTGATGTGTGCCTTTTTGGGTATAGTGCCCTTCCCAACAAACGTCATGATGACATATACGTATATCCCTGAAGCGGTGTTGATGCTATCCTTATTTTGATAATATTGGATGGCCGCCTTGGATTGTCGCAATAGAATAAATCCACCATTTTACTTTCTTTTTTGAGACACCCTTCTCTGAAAGGTTGTGGCTGTTCATGTTTATAAATAAGAGGGCTGCTCTTATTGCCCTTCTCATTCCATCAGCTTTTGTAAATACTTTCATTTGATGTCGTAGGCATGGCTCCCAAAAGGAAAATTGCTAGTGTTCCTAAGGTTGGAGAACCGTCTGGATCACATATAAAACAAGACGAGTCTTCGACTGAGGAGGAGGGTGCCGAGCCTTTATTTAACCACAGTACTCTTCGAGACCTCTATTTACTTTATGGTCTGCTTCCTTGGTTCTTATAACTTGATGCCATTGATTTCTTTTGTAGATGTAGTAAGGATACTCGCCACTGGGGAGGTGGAGGCCAGAGTTTCTAAGACTCGTTGTGAGCATGATGTGCTAATTAGGCATTTGGTTGGCTTATCTGCTGAGGAGGCGGACCCTCCTTTTGTCCGTCAAGAGATTTTAGATGCATTAAATCGCATAAAGGCTTGCATCTACAACTCCGAGTTCAGAGACACGGTGATGTGTCTCCTTGATACTTTTTTCAAACTTTGTGAGGTAAAGGACATCAAGGTATTGAAAGGACTAGAGCATAATGTTTGTTTGCACCTTCAGGAGGAAGAGATTAGGATGGCGGACCCAACTTCCCAAAAGACTCGGGTACTGACGGAGATCAGACCACTGGTGCAGGATGCCAATGAATTAATGACGCAGATGGAAGAGTTGAAGGAACGCTTTAACAAAGTTATGAATCGCCTTAAAACTCGTAAGAGGTTCATTGATCATGTGGAAAATTCTATTCGCCGATCCATTTATATAGTAAATCGTTGCAAGGGTGAATTGATGAGTAGAGAGATGGATCGGTGTGATGGAGTCTATAGGGAAACGATTCATAACCTCAACATGGCACAATCAGATGGTGATGTGATGGATGATGCCCTAGAAGTGAATGTTGAGGTGTTGCCTTCATTGCGTGCCAAACTCTTGGGTTTCAGTAGCCATGACCCAACGAGAGGCTGAGGGTAGTGTAGGGAGTAGGGCAGAGTGCCCTTTGTTGTATTCTCTTTGTTATACCATCTGTTTAATAAAATTTATAAATTTATGAAATTTTATCAAATTTATGTGTCTTCGGTCTGCAAAGTTTAATGCGTGTGTTTTCCTTCCCCCTTTGAGAATTATATCATGTAGTGTTTCGACGAAATGATATAGTTCTCAAAGAGAGATTGTGGGGTGGGTGAAGATGGGGCTATGCTTACCCCATTATGACAAGCTGCCTACGTACCCTGAAACAGGATCAAGCCCGGCCGTGGTTCGATTATAAAATTTTGGGTATTTTGTCCATTTTTTGCCCCTAATGGTTGCCCATTAGGACTAGGGTTCGTTTAATTTTTGCATCACATTGCCATTGCTAGTTTTCAATGTGATCAGCGAGGATTTAATCTTGTTGTGAGTGGATTCTTTTACTCTTGGTGCCCAATGTGAGTTTTGGTCACGCCCTCTCCATTACACGTGATATATATATTTCCCTTTTTTTTCCTTAGGATCTCTTAACCTAAGTTTGGGGATTACCTATTTTTGCATCTCATTACCATTGTTGGTTTTTCATGAGATCGACTCTCTCTTCTTTTTTTTTTTTGAGAAAGAGAAAGGGTTGCATCCGGGGAAAATGGATACCTGGACTGCCTACGTACCTCTGCTTGACAGGATCAAACCAACGTAGTTCCTTGAAAATCATCATGACCCCTCTCAAGGATAATATTTCTTCAGGAATCTGACATTGGTAATGGGGAGGATTTGATTGTCTTCTACATCCCAAAGCAGGTATGCGCCATTGGGATAAGCTTTTTCAATGGCATATGGGCCATCCCATTTAGAGGTAAAATTTTCCTTCTTTCTTTCTTATGGGATCAAGTGGGGATCGTGCAAGGAGCACCAGTTCACCTTTGGTAAATGAGCGAAACTTGACTTTCTTGTTGTAGGCCCTGGCCATGCGAGCTTGGTATAATTCCAATTGTTGTTGCATGACAAACCTAGATTCATCAAGAGTTTCTAGTTTTGAAAGGTTGATTCTTGCAGCTTCAGTCTCTATTAGGCAGTCTTGTATTGCCACCCTTAGGGATGAGACCTGGATTTCGACCAGTAGGACTGCGTCTACACCGAACACCAAAGAGTATGGGGTTGCTTGTGTAGGTGTATAAAAGGTAGTGCGGTATGCCCAGAGTGCTTCCGATAAACACTCATGCCAGTCCTTTTTTGTGTCTAGTTATCATTTTTTTAATGATCTTATAGAGGGTTTTGTTAAAAGCTTCTACAAGACCATTAGCTTGGGGGTAGTATCTTGAAGAATGCTCCAAGTTAATGTTGTATTTTGCCATTAGTTGGTATAAGGGAGAACTCACAAATGGCTGCCCATTGTCTGTGATTATACGGTTGGGAATACCGAACCTGTATATGAGGTGATTTTGACGAACCAGACTATATCGGCGGCCTTAATTTCTCTTAAGGCTATAGCCTCTGCCCACTTAGAGAAGTAATCTGTTGCAGCTAAAATATACCGATGCCCTTTGGTAGAAGTCGGGGTGATGTGTCCTACTATGTCCATTCCCCATTTGGAGAAAGGCCATGAGCAAGAGGTGGTGTGTAAAGGTTCAGTCGGTACATGGGCGTAATCACTATGCAGTTGGCAAACATGACATCTTTTTGCATAATCGATGCAATCGACCACCATCGTTGGCCAATAGTATCCAAGCCGTTTTAGCTGGTATTGAAGCTTAGGACCACTTTGGTGCCCTCCGCACACACCGGCGTGCACTTCAGTCATCATTGTGGTGGCCTCATTGGTTGATAGACAATGTAATAATATGCCATCAAGTGATCTCCGATATAGTTGATTACCCTGCAAGGTAAATCGTGTGGCTTGTCGTCTTATCTCAGCATGCTTCATAGGGTCTGGAGGCTCCCTTCTATCCATGAGATGTTGGATGAAAGGCTCACGCTAGTCTTCTTCCTCCGTGGTTGGCTTGCCATCGATACTCTATGTATCCCGGTCACGTAGATCGGGGTTGTAAACAAGTGAAGCATTCTCTTCGCTAAACGGGGCTAACAGGAGCACAACTTGTCTTTCCCCAATGTGAATGATGAAATAATCGTCTCTTGGATGTGTAAGTGATGTTGTCAAACTTGCCAATGCATCGGTTCATTCGTTATGGTCTCTTCTTACGTGTTGTATTTGTAAACGCTGGAACAACTTTGCCAAGTCTTTAGCCCTTCGGAAATAGGGCGTGAGACTTGGCCTTTTGATATGGTAGAGGCCATTCATTTGGTGAATAACGAGCTTTGAATCCCCATAAACTATAAGGTCATCTATGGAGATTTCTAGGGCTAGTTCAAGGCTTGCAATCAATGCTTCATACTCAGTTTCATTGTTCGAACACCCCTTTGTTAGTGTGAGCGAGTGCATGACGACGCCATTGTCTGGGGTGACAAAAATGATGCCAACTCCTGAAGACTTGTCTATGTTATCTCCCGGAGCAGCAGAAGAACCTCGGGATGCATCATCAAAGAACATTTTCCAATCTTTTTTTTACCTATACTTGCATGACATTCTTATTAGGTAGCTCCATTTGAAGCAGTGAATCATTAAGAACTGGGTGTACAGCTAGGAAATCTGCTAGCATGTGCCCTTTAACTACTCGTTGTGGCACGTAGTGGATGTCAAACTCTAAGAGGAGGATGGTCCATTTTACGATGCGCCCTTGTACCGAGGGTTAACTTATAATATATTTTAATGGGTCGGATCAAGATATAAGGTGGACTGTAGTAGTGAGGAGATAATGTCTCAATTTTTGTAGCGCAAAGACCAAAGACAAACAAGTTTTTTCTATGGGTGAGTAGTTCAACTTGGCTCCGATCATTGTTCTGCTGAGGTAATATAAAACATGTTCCTTGCCTTCCTCATTGTGTTGGGCTAACAATGCCCCAAGAGATGATTCCATGGCTGCCACGTACAAAAGTAATAGCTTGCCCATAGCCAGGCTCATGAGCACTGGTGGATTTAGCATATATTGTTTGATACTATTGAAAACATTTTGACAAGATTGGTCACAGACAAAAGGAACTTCTTTCTTCATTAGTCGAGAAAAGGGTTGGCAACGTCCTGATAGATTGGAAATGAACCGTCGAATGTAGGTGAGTCTCCCTTATAATCTCTTGAGTTCAGAGATGTTTTGTAGTTTGGGCATCTCGATTATTGTTGTAATCTTCTTAGGATTGATCTCGATTCCTTTATGCCAAATAATGAACCCAAGAAACCGCCTAATGATACGCCAAACACACATTTAAGAGGGTTCATTTTCAAATTATATCAGCGAAGGCGTTAGAAGACTTGGTCTAGATCGGCAATGTGATGTTGCTTGAGCTTTGTCTTCACAACCAAATCATCGACATAGCATTCGACCGCATCATGTAGTAGGTCTTCAAATATGTAGGTCATTGCCCTCTGATAAGTGGTGCCAACATTTTTTAAACCAAAGGGCATGACTCTACAGCAAAATATGTCAATTGACGTACAAAATACTGTGGCTTCTTCATCCTCTAAAGCCATTTGTATCTAGTTGTATCTTGAATAACCATATATGAAAAAGAGAGCTTCGTACCCTATGGTGGCATCTACCAATAATTCTGTGAGTGGCAGAGGGAAGTCATTCTTTGGGCATGCATTATTAAGGTTCTATAATCAATGCACACCCTAATTTGGCCTTTCTTTTTTTGTATAGGTACGATGTTGGCAAGCCATTTGGGGTATCAGACTTCACGGATGAACCTGGCCTTAAGAAACTTTTCCACTTCTCCTCTATCTTATCGGCAATATCATGTCTGGCTTTGTAGGGATGTTGTTTAATGGGTTGTTGAGTTGGATCAATTGCGAGTCGGTGGACTACCACATTGGGGTCCAATCTTGGCATTTTAGAATAATTTCAGGCAAACACATCTTGGTTTTGCCTTAAGAATTCTAAGTATTGTATCTATTCTTGTGAAGAGAGGTGTGCACTAATGAAAGTAGGGAAAATGTCATCCTTTGTTCCCAGGTTTACCTTAATTAAATCGTCCACCGTTGCTTGGCCTCCATCCTCAAGTTTCGGAGGCACGGACATCACCAAATCCATGACAAAGTTGTTGAAAGACAGCTTTTTTTTTCTGTAAACAAGCACTCAAAGGGGGCGTCTTCGAATAGATCTTTTCCAAATGTTATGATGGCATGTGAGGATACTTTTAGTTTGGTGGGTCTTCTGCCCAGCCCTCTTGTATCATCCTTCTTCTTGGAATGGAGGACTAGTTGCTCGAAATTCTAGGTTAAAACTTCCTTACCCTTGTAAGAGTTCTTCCACTTTCCCTGTTGATCAAAGCTAGAGTTCTGAAGCAGCTGCGTAGCCAACTTTGTATGTGGCAATAGATCGGCTAGGTCCTTGAGTTCTCGCTCTGGGGTGGGCCTTGAACTATTGGGTTGGTTATGGCTTTCAGGCAGAAAGATGGAGGATGTTCAGTAAGAGTTGACACTCATTGCTAACAAATGTGCCAGAGAGAGGACAAGGTCCTACGCTACTGACTCGAGTAGTAATGGTGAGATGACCTTAGTAGTCACGACACCATGCTTTACTTTGAGCTTCCTTAGCTTAGTCCCGCCTTCTTTGTCTTTTGCTGATGTTTTTAGGGGATCAGACTTTTGATAATATGTGGCATCAATGAAGTAGGACTCTGCCATTTGAAAGGGGTTGTTATCAGCTATTATGGTACCTTGAGTGTCTTACCAGGGATACTTGATGCACTGATGATACGTTGATGGAACTACCTGAAACTTGTGTATCCATGGCCTACCTATGAGAGCGTTGGAAGCGGTATCAGCATCAATCACATAAAAGGGTGTCCAATCCTTGATGTGACCAAACTTTATCCTTAGCTTAATGGAACCAAGAAGGTGTTGCTCATTTTAATTGAACTGTTAGATGATGAGTGTGCTGGGTTGAAGTTGAGATAGGTCTATTCCTAGATAGTCCAGTGTTTTGGCCGAAAGTATGTTAGTTGCTGAACCGCCATCGATCATAACTCTTGACACAGGTTGATTGTTGATAGATCCCGTGATGAATAAGGGCTGATTATAGCCAGGATCATCGGAATTCCAATCAGTATCTTTAAAGGTGATCGTGGGTTGCAGTCTGCCAAGAAGCCCTAGCAATCTCGTCATTTGTAGCAAACTTGTCTGGGTGAGTTAAGGCATAGATCATAGACGCCCTGAACTCTGGTGACATGTGAATAGCATCATAAACTGTCAGTAATGATGAGATCTTCTTGAGGTGTGCCATCACGTCATATGGAATAGGGTTATCTGTCTTTTTGATGGCCTTGATATGCTCAGTTTCCATGGTCGCCTTCTTCATTGTGTTAGCTTGTTGATTAGTTGTGGGTCCTCATGGTGGGATCTACTTTCTGGACCTCAACTTGACTTGATTGACGTGCTTGGGATGTGGCTGGTGCCCCTCCACTACGGTGGTGATTTTAAGCTTCATGACATTACAAGTCTCTATTTGCGGGTTATCAGACATTTCATTCTTAGAGAGGTCCTGAGAGGCAGAAGCGAAACTAGACTTATCATTGCTAGATTCATCCGAGTCAGTGATCAAAGGCAGAATGTCTAAATCATGGCACTTAGTCTGCCATAGATTCAGAATGTCATCAGCTGAAGTCAAGGAGTCACTGGTGTCTATATCAATATCCCATTGGTCTTGGGGTAAGAACCGCACCACGCTCTGCATATATTGGGGGGTCATGTTTATATGTCTTTTGTCGACAGTAGAAGCGATCGATGAGCATTGGCCATGAAGAGATGTAGCATGACGGTAACATCAAGTACTAATTAAAGGCTTGTGATTTTAGAGACACCAGGAAAAGTCGTACCAATAGATTGTGGGCAGTGGCTGACAAGCCTGTTTCTTCTAGGAACCGGTGGGTATGGAAATGGGGGTCTTCATTTCCAGTTTTTAGCGTAAGAGGAAGAAGTTGATAACCTTCAGGGAACTCAGTGAGTTAGACTTCATATGTTTGTTGTTGAGGGAGTTGTCTCAGGGGGTTTGTATTCCAACGATCGTATGGTTCCTTGTCAGGTCTCATAAACTCATGGATGAACATTTCGATTAAATGACCCCAGCAAGGTATGCTCTGGGGTGCGAGGTCTATGTACCAATCAAATGGTGGATCGTCTAAGGAGAGCGGGAACAATCGTAATAGCAAATTGTCATTATGCATCACCTCTCTACATGATATCATGAACTTAAACAAATGATGTTGTGGGCACTAAAAGTTTTCATCTGAGAAGGTGGCAAACAACGGGACCTCGAAACCAAGAGAAAATGCCTTAAAATAAATTGCACGATTACAAGGAAAAGCTCGTCGCCTGAACTTGGCTAGTATATTCCAGAAGTATGTGCGCTTCCAGGGTGTCATTGGTAACCAAGTTATCTTAGCAGACCGTAATGGGGGGTCCTGGATAGTACCTGTTAGTGTGATAGAGATTCCCCAGGCGTTATACTTATAGACCTCTATTAGAATAATTACCCCTTTGGAATGATCTTGGTATGTCACGGTGTTTTGAGACCAATCAATGACTAATGTTGATCCATATGGTGTTGATGCTCGTTGTGGTCCTTCCTATGAGCGAGGATTCCTATCATGTACAATTGACATCATGTTGCAAGAAGCCATTGAAGGCGAAAATGAAGACTCTTCTAGTGTAGCCGGTGCCTGAAGGGGTTGTTCTAACAAGTAGTCCTCATGGGTCTTTTTAAGGACCTTTTCCTTTCTTTGTGTTACGGCTTGGAGTCTTCTTTTCTGCATCATCCTGCCTTTTGTTTATGGCCTAATTGCCTTTATCATCCCCATTGCCTTAGATGCTATTAAGATCGACTATGTCTCCATCAGTAAAGACAGCATTAGTGGTTGCAGCTTTCATTTCTACATCTAGCTCTACGGTATTCTTGTCGATTAGTTCTTAAAGTTTGTCCTTAAATACAAAGCAATCTTAAAGGGTATGCCCTAGAATGCGATGATACTTGTAATACTTTAGGTCATTAATTTTGTCAGCTTCTGTCGGTCTTTTTGACTAAGAAAGTATGATATCTTGAGATTCAACTGTTTGCCTGAAGAGGCTCTCCAAATCATTCGGATGAAATGTGTAGGCCTTTTCTTAATGTTCTTTCATGCTTAGCCTCCTGGGAGGGGCTTCTTGCTCTGCTGGCTTGGTTATCTCTATAC
>JAOXJP010029488.1:0-16897 GCA_025762735.1 Platanus orientalis | reverse complement strand
CTTATAGTGTTGAAATGAAGATATTTATTTAAAATTTCTGATAATGGACTCAATGATTATGGACAAATAGATTGAAAATTTTAATTTCAATAAAAAGAAAATAGCTCTACATTTTAGTGCTTCGCTAATTTCAAAAAAAAAAAAAAAAAACTTGAGCTTTACTTTATTTATTTAATTTTTGTGTAAATAGTTGGTTTGTCCTACAACTATTATTCTAATAAAAGCTTGGTCTTATTTATATTTTTATATGTTGTTTGCCCAAAATTATGTGAATAATTAAAAAGGGCTTTTTAGTTGTTTGGAGTCATGTTATGTGATAATTTTGAAAATTATCCTTACATTAATTCTCATGATTATAAATTGTGAAAATAAATATTTGATTAGTAAACAACAATTTTCATATAAAATATTATAGTGGTGAAGGTTAAATTGCATTGCTTCATGTATTTTTCTGAATCTTTCATTGAAGCAAAACTTATAATATTAAAATTTATATTCAATCTAACTTTTTTTATTGAATGAAAAAATATTAGGAATCACCATCACATATTCTTCTATGTTTATTTGAATGCCCAATTATCATATATTTTATCTAAAATTCAAAATAAGACAGTTGTTGGGTTTTAAGCGGGGTTCTCTTATAAAACAAATTATGGTGGTTTAAAGTAGATGACCCTTTTATTTGGATGGAGAATAAAAAAAAAAGTGTTTTATTGATATTTATAATAATATTCAAAATTTATTTTTATGTCTGGTAAGAAGGTGATTATAGTTAATACTGGTATTGCTTGAAAATAATGGAAAAAAAAATACAGTTAATACATTTATGATTTTTGCTAAATTTTTTTAAAGATAGCAATTAAGTTAAATGTTGGCTTAGCTCATCTTCATATTATGAGACGAGTAAATTTAGCAGAATGATATATTATTTAGTTTCAAATGTGAAATTGTATTATTATATTTTATATACCCTAGCACATAAAAGTTGGTTTATGAATAGTGACAAAAAATCTTGTGTTAAAAGCTTTGAAGTCAATATTTAATATAACCTTGATGAAATAGAAATTTAATATTTTCTATGTGTTGCAACTGTTGAAATCTCACTTGATCTAAATACATTGAGTTAATAGAGATGTCAGTTCACAACCTGACTAGATAGATTAAAAAGTTTTTAAATGAGAATTTGTGGAGATACATAATTTTTAAGTGTTATAATCCTTTTATTTTGATTGTTTATTCTCATATATGAATTTTTATTATCCTAGAAAAATGAGAATAATTATTTAAATCATGTATCTTAAGTTTTCAAGCTTGAGAAATTCAATGATTATTGGTAGTATAGATATATCTCATGAAATTATGTTTTCTTGAGATTAAATATATTAACTTGATTTGAGAATTAAAAATGTAAAACAATCTTGAAAATTAAATAGTTATATGAAATGTGGGAGTTTTATTCTATGAAAAAAAAAAAAAACCCTATAAAGAGTATGTATGTATATCCATGTGTTGCCTACAATTCAATGTCAAAAGATTTTTAAGGACTTTCTCGATAAAAAAAGATTTTAAAAAGGAATGGTTATGAAGAAACTCTCTAATACCAACATAGCTGAAAATAAATGTTAAAAAAAGTGAAAGACAAGCGTGCCAAAATAGAATGTTTATTTGGGCAAATGCGTTTAAAGTTTTGTTACAATGAAGATTTTATTGTACAATGCGAATGATAAAATAGTTGAAATATGAGGTACCAACCAAATCTGTAAGAACAAAAATATTCTTGTCCTCCTACAAGCAAGTAGGGGAAGGAGAGTAGACTTACATAAAAATAAATAAATAAAAACTCTCAAACCTCTTATGTGATTGACAAAAGCTAGGTCATAGAGGAAATTTTTTTCTATCACATATGTTTTCATGGAAAACCTAGTGTGAAGTTATTATTCATTGAAAAATAAATTAAGTTATGATTAAGTTTTATAAACTCATCCTAATGAACATAAGATTATGAATTCTATTTGGAAATGTTATTGCTTTTAAAATGTGATGTGTATTGAATAAAATTATTATTTTTAATTGGTCATAGATAAAATTATAGCTTATTAAGCTTGTATCTGAAAATCGATGGCTTATTATTTACCTGAACAAAATAAAATGTGAAAAAAAAATGAACTCCCCAATAAATGATAAACAAGTTCATGGTATACCTAAAGTTGTGGGGAAGCTACTATCTATTACGCATAGAATAAAATTTAATATATGAGCATATCTGTCTATTATACATAGTACAAGATTTTATAGATGAAATCATCTTTCTATCATGCATAGAACAAAATTTTATAAATGAGAGTAAATCATCCCTTTATGAATACTAGATATGACCTCAAAAGAAAATGGGTCAAGGTCGATCAGTGAGATGATAGGAGATAAGCTTCATCGTCGAGAGGGAAACAACCCGGATAACTAGCTAAGTCCTTTAAATTTTGATATTTTAAATAGTGGGGGGTATCTAGCTAATGTAAACTTACCAGATTAATAAAAGAATGAGAAGATAAATGGATATATTGTTGCTAATTGTGTTTTGCTGCTATGAGTAAACACATCAGATATATACAAAACTTGAAGAAGGAAATTGAGCTTACAGAAATATTGATATGAGTCTACATTTCTATGTTATCCCATTGTTTTGAAAAATACAAGAATGTTATTGAGTATCTGATTCATATGAATCGAAGTTCACCAATAAATTTATTTCACTTATAGGTGGAGTTTTATTTATCTCCTTATGATAGGTAGAATAAAGATCTTAATAGCTTTAAAATATATATACCGGTATTGAAAAAAAATCAATTTCTACACATTATCACAACTGCTATAGCTCGAGCTGATGATAAAAGTAGACATTTTTTTTAAAAACAATGTGGTAAGACAACTAGTGATTAATAGAATATAATGTGTCAAAGTTGATCACTTAGTAAATCCTCTGACTAAATCACTGACAAGAAAGTGAGTATTTGAGTCATTGAGGGGGATAGGGTTTGGCCCACCAGATAGACAACCAGTGATGGTAACCCAACCTATGTGACTAGAGATCCTAGGGAATAGGTTTAATGGGTAAGAACAAGTCACTGCGGAGTCTGTAGGAAGCACTGTCATGTGTGCTACATCCCTATGGTGATAACAGAGCTAATTCCAACAAATATGAGGATGAGTTATATAACTCTTAATGAGTCTATATCCTTTATAGGTGGTGTGTTTTAGTTGCAGTGCACACTTGATAGACTCACCGATGTGAGTGTGGAAGTGAGGTTGCTTCCCATAAAAACTTGGGTTAAGTTTTTTAGAGCACTCATAAGAATCCAGGTAATGCGCCAGGCCAAAATGCACCAAACCGAGAACTTTTTTGCAGTCTAGGGTTAAGATCTAAATGTCTTGTATGGTCGGTTTACATAAAAGAGTTTTAGTTCAAGTAATTCATTACACCAAAATTCTGTAGACCTTGTCTTGATTGTCCTAAGTGTTGATTTAAGTCCAAAAGACATCAACACTAATGAACCGTTACCATTTGCTTGAGTCTCAGATGATACTTTTTGAATTCAAATTATGTGGGGGATTGTTGTATTTTTATACATATTAATTCTAATTCAATAAAATAATTATTATTTAAACACAATTTATTAATCATAATATAAAAAATATTAAATTAGTCTATATTATAATATGTTAATTTATATAATGATTTGCATTAACAAATCATTGATTGAGAATATTTTCTCAATCATAAACATGCTTTATGGGCATGTTTCCTAATAATTTGATTTATTTATTTAATGAAAAAACTTTTTTCTATCGTGAAGAAAACAAGTTAATTGTATAGCTATTTTTTGGCTGTTAAAGACATAAATTCTCTAACCATTAGAAACAAATAAATGGGCTAGTTGTTTATGACTGTTGGGAGACAAATAATAGGCCATAAATAGGCTCCAATAGTTATATGGACCAATTCTATAAATACCCAAGATAATATGTGTATTATATATAAGTGAACATATTGTTATGTATAGAATATAATTAAAGTTTGTTTGAGATAAAACACTGCAGAGAGTTCGTTAGGCCTCTACTAATTTGTGTGAAATAGCAAAGATGTCACTTGAGACCATCGAGTCCTAGAGCCTAACTGTCTGCAACCCTTTCACACTGAAGAAGAGATCCAAAAGGGGATGTGAAATTAAGTTTAATGATAGTGTCCTAGACACACCTCGGTCAACACTTCATGGGTACCATTGTTTTAATTTCTTCCCAAAAATTTGTGATAAGTTTCATACAAATATTGTTATAATCTATTATGTATTTGTGTTATTGTTTAGTAACCTGAGATATTATTTTTCTAACAGCTACATGCATGCCTTTACCTTTTAGGGTATTGGAACCCATTTTGAATCTTAATCTTTAAGGCTTGTGCTTTAGAGCTTCTTCCATACATTTGCCCATGGATTGACAAATGATGCCAATGCATCAACACAGACCTTCAAAAATGTACTAAGACAACTTTCTACACCTAAACACCCGGATGAAGGTGATTAGAGATGGATGCTACCTAATGTATTGAATAGGATGATTGAAAACAAGCTAATGAACTAAAACTAAGATAAATAACAATGTTTGTGTTGATTGGATGATTGAGTGATGCTTTCTTCTTCACTGGAACCAATATTTATAGAGATTTCTATTTTGATCGTGACCACTCCTCCATTTTCACTTATTTCCAGCGAGCTGGTGCCGTTCATGACTGGTCATGGCTAGTCGTGGTCATCTCCATCTCTTAGCTCCTCCTTTTTCGAAGGGATTCAAGCCCAACTTTTAATTTTCTGATTGCAACTCCAGATGGGTTTTATCATGTCCAATCTGGTTTTCTGGTTTTTCTCAACCATTAGAGTTCATCCACGGAATGTAGGGCCAGTAGTTATATCCAGTCAAACTCCTCATAGTTACTGCTAGACTTCAAATGCTGAGTCAGTGCCTTCCACGTCAGCTTGATTTTTCTGGCGCAAACACACTTGTTAATGGTTAGATTAGAAAATCATCTTTTTGCTTCACACCATGTTATCAAAGGCTATGTGGCTACCTTAAGCCTTAAAACTGAAACTATTGGAGCAAAATATCTTAAAGGAAATGCTCAAAACATTATATGCTTTTTTAAGAAAGAATTGGAGAACATAGATTGGGACATCTCCTATTATCAAAAACTGGTCGGACCTTGTCTTGTTTTGGAAATGCTTCAGTTAACTATGTGAAGAGGAAGGCAATAATGCTACCCATTTTTTAGTACATCAGGTCACAATTGGTAGGCAAACCCATACATGAATCTCTCATTATCCATCCTGGTTGGGTAAGGAGATTGACCGTAATATTTTGACCCAATCTGGTTGTGCAATCAGCTGTTTTGATCTTTCCTACACCCCAAAAAAAATATAAATATATTTATGAGCAGTTTGGCCTGCCTCATCAATTAACTATAGGGAATTTCTATTGCTACCACAGTTTCTTCTAAGTCCACCTCACTTTCTTTCTCTTCTAAGTCCACCTCAATAATTTCTAACTCCCCTTCCTGCACTTCCCATAATACCCTAAGCCAAAGCCTCCCCACACCTCATTCTCCACCATAAACTCCCCCTCCCACACCACATTTTTTATTTAATCCACCTCATTCTTCTTCTCCCCAACCCAATCGTAAGAAACTCTGCACCTCACCTCATTCTCCTTTTCCCTCACTCCCTTCTTTCAAGTTTGAAACCGATGACAACCATTGCTCTTCTCCTCTCTCCCTACATTTTGACATACATTTCTCTCCCCTCTCTCCCTACATTTTTTCAATCATGGACGACGACATTAAAGATGACCCATGGACGATGATGAGGTGGCGGGAGAGCAACGTCAATGACAACCCGAGGTAAATATTTGTTTGTGCTTTTTTTTTTTTTTTTTTTTGAAATATGGTTTTTTTTTTAAAGAAAAGTCTGGTTTTTTTTCATGTGATGTCGTGTTCGGCAGCACCAATTCGAGTAGGACTGGCCTGCTCGGCCAGGTTAGCCGAGTAGGCTTGCCCCACTCGGCTACCCCTCCCCAGCATGCTCGTCTGGGGTGGCCGAGTGGGACAGGCTTGCTCGGCTAGCCTGACTGAACAGACAAGTCCCACACACACTCTATATGACGAACATAAAAAAAACTAAAACAATTAAAAAAAAAATTGAAAAATATATTTTAAATGATATAAAAGATAAACTAAATACTATAAATAAAAATTGTGTATAAAATTAAATAATTTTTACTAAAAGAATATTTTTGAAAATACTTAATTAATTTTATTTTAATCTGTTTGAGTAAACTACGTTAAAAATTAAGCAATTACTATAAAATGAAGTAAATACTTTAAAAATAATGTAAATACTATAAAATTAATTGAATAATTTTAAAACATAGTTTTTTGTAAAATAAAAATTGTTTAAAAATAGTTAATTAATTTTAATTTAATCTGTTTGGGCATTCATTGTGTAAAAATTTAATTTAATGTTTAGAAAACTTATTTTATTTGTAAAATATTTCATTATTATGCACATTTAACACAATATGGCATGTGACAGACTTTGTATCTGCTGCATCTGTCTAGCAGTGTCGGGTCATAGAGAGGTTTGATCTAGCTAGAGACTCTTATGCGGCATTGACTAACGGTTCGTACGTAGAGCATGCTGCTGAGGAGTATGTTAGAGAGACACCAGAGCCTGCTATCGAGGAATATGTTAGAGAGGTGTCAAAGCCTGTTGCCGAGGCGTCTAAGGATATTGGAGAGGCACGTCAGGATGCTATAGTCTCCGAAGCATCGGGTCTGTCATTCATGGAGATGACTATCATTATGCTCACTAGCTATGCCACACACGTGGCTGCATCTATATGGCGGCATGATATAATGCTTTTCAAATTTAAAAATTTTACTTATTAATACTATATATACTAATAGTATTTGTTTCAATTGCAGGAATGTGGCTTGTTGAAGTGTATTAGCCATGGGTCGAAAGTGGCGGAGTAGGCATTCGACCATCCAGATTTGGAGGCTGGGATATGGCGAGGTTATATTCAACGCTCTGACGTATTCTCATTGGCTTGACAGTTCTTATCAGATAATGAACTGTGTTGTTATATCTACATTCGTCGAGAGATGACCTTGAGATGAACACTTTCCATATGCCATTTAGGGAGATGACTATCACACTCGATGATGTAAGTGCATTACTTTATATTCCTGTGGTTAGAAACAATGTCTCCTTCAATATAAAGGCGCATGAGGCACGCAAATTGGTTGTCTGTACACTTGGAGTGACAGAGGTGGAGGCCGCAGAGGAGCTTGAATCTGCACGTGCCCAGTCCATCAAGCTGGAGTGGCTATGGGGCAAATTTCAAGGGAGGGTGAGTGACACCTGTGACCATGAGGTGATTAGATGCTCTGCCAGGGCATATTTGCTTTATTTGATAGGGTGCACGCTATTTGCGGACAAAATAGCGACTCAGATGCATGTTGGCTATTTGCAGTGCCTAGAGGATCTTGATAGGCTCCATACTTACGCGTGGGTAGCTGTTATTCTAGCACATTTATATTAGCATTTAGGGGTTGTTAGTAGGTCGAATGTACAGAAGATCGTTAGCTACCTTACACTGATAGAGGGGTGGATATACGAGCACTTTTCTGTTGTTGTTTTGCATCGGAACATACATTATCATCCCAACCAACCATGCATCCCCCATTATTTTTTGTGTAGGGAGACAGGTTGTCTTACAGACAACGGGATGATGCTCAAGGAGTCCATTGATGCGTTGGGCCCCCACCAAGTATTATGTTTATTTTTATATAGTGTAGTATAGTTCAGTACTATTATCATTTTCTACTAATTATCTTTTATATGTATGACGTATATTTCAACTTGTGCATGTCACATGGACACCGTACGACGATTCTAGGAAGTATCACCCACTTCCTAAGGTTACGTTGGTTACGTTCCACCATTGCATGCTTAAATGCCTTGACGTCGTAGAGCCCTACCCTACCATCCGATGCAGGTGTTGAGGCAGTTTGGGTGACGACAGATCATTCCATCTACCCCACTAGGTTCGGGATAGCCAGTACTTAGTGCCAATGTAGTGTCCTACCGGTCCACTCATGTTTTTTATGAGGAGGTGTGGGTGGTGTGGCAGAGCCACGTACTCTCGTATGAGCATCGGTCCATGCCGTCACCTTATCCTGGCGATTGTGTCCCTGACTACATGAACTGGTATGTATGCGTATTACATCGATACGTATAACATCCAGACGACAGATCGTAGGGAGCACCACAGTCATAATCAGTGTCAGCAGACCAAGTATATCATTTCTACACTCGTATTTCTTATTTTAGTTATTTTTTGTTATTGCAACTTATATTTATCTGTACTTATTTTAGCGTATTGAGTAGGCAAAGGATTTACTGAGACCAATTATCTAGCATTCGACACTTGGGTACACATATTTGTTGGATACAGTTATGCGGGTATGGGATATCCTAACATGTTGTACTAGCATGTCCGTTGAGACAATGACATCTACGAGGGACTACAGACGGTAGAGGAGGCGGACCACAGAGATAGAGACTTAGTTTTTTTATGAGTTGTATATGTACTTTATAGGAGATGAAACCCCTAATACATTGTACTATTTTGTTTAGGAATGACCCTATTTATATAAATCACAATTTTGTTTCTTCACATTCCTTCCTTACTTATTATTATGATTACATTTTTATACTTTAAAATCACGCACTAAAATATCTTAATCACTTAATAAAAAATATAAAATAAAACGACTATGTGTGGGGATGAGGTCCTTAGAAAATAAAAGATTGCAATTACAGGGCATATGTCATTTCCAAGTCGTTAATATGAAGGTTTTGAAATATAAAAACTGAAATAATATTAATATTAATTACTTGTGATAGAAGGGATAACGTATCAATAACAATGGTATGACAAATCAACTTACACAATAATAAACCTATTAGTTACTTTCTTTTTCGCTCTCCTTTATTGGGTTGGTCTCACCGACTGTAGAGGGTTGACACCCATTGGACCTGTGACAAATGGGGAGTAGCTATCCTACACCGATGGTACTCTCTCAAATGCAGATGGCTCACGTCGGATAGATTTATCTATCTTTTTAGGTGACCTATCTCGTATTGTCAATTTGATCTCCGGTTCCTCTACATCTGTACTCCCCGGATTTACTAACTCCCTCAATTTCCTAAGCAACTAGGCCTTACCTGACTTGTCAGCTTATACATAAGCCTATTTTAATAGCTCAAATTCCTCAATATGAATATCATCCTCATTTACATGGTTCTGGTTCGAAGTGAGTTGCATATAAAGCTTGTGCCAATGAGTATGCAAAGAATGAAGTGGGATCGGACGCCTCTCCCTAATATAGTTAGCAATTTTGTGGGCGCATGGCAGACCATTAGTGCATCTAAACTGACATCCACATGCAACGGGGTCAATCCCAATAAAACCAACCCGCTTTGTCTCATGATGTATCTTCTCAAGTGCAGTGATGAAGATGTTCTCACGAATCTCCCTAAACATGGACGGCCTGAAATTGTGTTGGACGACAATCTTTGATTTCTCGAACGATGTCTTGATTGATGTATGCTGTAACAGGAACATGTTGTGTACGTTCGACCAAGAGGACTCGAAATTTTCTTAACTAGATCCCAGCTGCTTCTTTAACCTGGCATGGACACTCTCAACTCTATAGGAAGCATAAAGAACAACTAGTTAGATACCAACCAATGAGGAACAATTGTAACTAGAAGAAAAAACAAAAAATAACCTTACATATTTGTCGTTGTGACCCCTATATATATAACTCGGTCTGTCCAAGCTGCAACAAACCTAACCCTGTAAGTATCCAATCAACTCCGCACGTAGTCAAGTGTGTCTAGATACGCATTGAACTGCTTCTCCAATAGTGCTATGTGGTTGTCGTAATCTTCTTCTGTTGGTGACAGAACCACTAGATTTTAATAGGTTATGAAGAAATCTCACGCCTCATTTATTGAAAATAACTTCTTACACTTTGAAAGCACATTCTTATTGATGTGCCACCTACACAACAGATGTGTGGTAGTGGTAAACACTCGTGAGATAGCATTCATTACAGCCAAGTCCCTATTTGTTACAATGATGTGGGTAAAACACTATCATCCAGAATACCGCGCAAGACATCCAGGGCCCAATTGAAGTTGTCATCCCTCTCATGTTGTAGAAACATAAACACCACGAAGAAGATCAAGTCAGTAGATGTCATCCCAACGATTTCAAGGAAGGGCATACGATATCTGTTGGTCTTATACGTGTAATTCATGAGCAACACTTGTGAGAATGCATATAATAAATCCAAACTAGTTAGGTGTGCCCAAAATAAGTTTGTGACAGCCTCATTATCCTCACTCGTACGGTGCCACTCGATGTACTGATGCTCAGCTAATAGTGCCAATAATTGTTGCATCTGGGATCTCTCACCCTTTTCTTCCAGTTTATATTTATGTTGTGCATTGTAAACTGCCTTAATTGTAGTTGTATTAAGGGGATCTTTTATTTCTTCATAATGACCAAAATTTATTTTGGTCGCATGTTACTCTTGGACATGTCCATTAATAACGAGTATTCCTATTCGGATGATTTATTAACATAGGAGTGACCTTCTAGATAATCTGCAGCCCGGTGGTAATGCACGCCGTATACAACTTCTAACATCCAGTCATCATCACTATGCAACTTCTTGCCTTTCAATTGGAATGGACATTCGCATTTTTTTATACCCGTCCCCTTAACATTGGCACCCACAGAGATGTTTTTAGACCTCTTGCCTTCTCTGTATTGTCCACTCCTCTCACATCCAAGGGTTAGACTTGTTTTTCTTATAGCACAACCTGAATCTGAGTTCAAAATGGAAATTACAAAACCATTCTTCTTTGCAACATCTTGCCTACTTAATTAAGTTCGCCCGACTAGTGAATATCTGTAAAAGAGAGAAAGAACACAATGGTCAATTGATGTACTTTATAGGGATTGGTTTTTAGCGTATACTAAGGACTGATTTTTGCCTCGAATGTGATGAACTCATAACTGTAATCTATGACCATTTGATTGCAAATCTGACAACATTAGGTGGGTTGCAATCACAAGATTTATATTTACTATATTAATAGACAAAACAAATCCTTACAGAAATTAACAGATTTTGTTTTTTTTTTTTTTTATCATTTTTTGTTATGTTCGGAAATAACAGACCAAACATAGTAGGGTTTGATCAGCCATCCTACCGAGCACCCTTTATGGTGCTCGGCCAACCTAACCGAGTAGACAAAAGTGTGCTCGGTTAGGCTGACCAAGCACCACAAAGGGTGCTTAGTTAGGCTGGTCGAGCAAACCCTACTATGCTTGGTTAGCCTGGTTTTTCCGAACACAACGCGAAAACTTTAAGAAAAAAAAATTATGTATCTGTGTGCTTCCTTCTAGCTCCGGTTTACTTCCATTTTACTCCATTACTTCACTTCTCTCTTGTAAATGCATAACTTTGAAAATGAGGTATTGTAAGGAAGAATTTGGGAAGAAACCTAGAGAAGTGAAAGTGTGTTGAAAAAGAATGAAATAAGAGGGAAGGGAGCGTAACATTGGTTTTGGAGGGAGAGAATGAGGTGGACTTAGAAATCAGTTTTCATTTGTTTTGTTTGTTTGTTTGTTTGTTTGTTTTTTTAAATGTTACATAGACTTTGTACAATGAGATATTTTGGAAAAGGAAACTATGATGTTTTAAGCGAGATGAACTTAAAAAAAACTGTGGCAGAAATAAAACATCCCTTTCAAGTTCCCTAGGCAATATATCTAATGGATTGGATTGATACTTGTTCCTCCCCATTGGTGAGAGTGCAAATTTGTGTTGCAGTGGTAGACCTAGGTGACCTTACCAAAAAGAAAGTAAAAAATTGTTTCTTAGTAAACCTCTTAGATGGGGGGTGGGATTTGGTAGGACAACTTAGAGAGTGTACATTAGGGCTGACACATCAGTGTCGAAAAAATGATATACACTTTTTTGGAGAAAGGCTTTTCACTTTTTGATATTGATGTGTTGGCCTTAATGTCATTCTTACTTTAGACACTCTCTAAGTTGTCCTATACCAAATCCGGAGCAGTTAGATGGAAAGCATTGAAGAACGACGAATCCCCGTGTCTTTAAAAACCAAAAAAAAAAAAAAATCATTTATTTAAGTTTAATTCTCCAAGAATCCAGCCACTTGAGGGGTATTTTTTGAGGACGGCTATGATGTTAAGATGTAATCGTCATTCTCCACGTTTAAGATGTAATCGTCATTCATCACCGTCAAATCTTGTAGAAGATTAGTTCACATAAACCCTATTGTATATTGTATGAATAAACAGAGCCGCGTCACACCACTAGTGATTTATTATAATGCCATTTGGTGAGAGTATTAACTAACCCAAACCTTCCATCATTAACTAGAACACCCACCCTCTTGTTCAAGTTGGAAAAATAAAAATAAAATAGAAAAGAGAGTATGATTAAACCTAACCATCTAACTTGATGAACTCGTTTGTATAATTGACTGTTCAAATAAATTATATGGTCAGATAGAGCAATGCTTTGTTAAATTAAATTAATTTGAGATAGAGCGTGGTTCATCCCCATGTTTGTTATTTATTTTAATAGACAGTTATGTTATCTCTCTAGCGACTAGCAATATGACCTCTTCAAGGGAGAGGTTGGAGTTTCAAATCTCATAGGCAGTAATTCTACAATTAATCTTATTGATGTGACAACGGCCTTGAATAGCTCTATTCAATAATAATAATAATAAACTGAGAGTAGATTGTGTCCGCTCCTCTTATCGTCTGCTCCTCTCTGCACCCTGTCAGGGGAAGGGCACATCAGCATTGACAAGTGATATGCACCCCCACAAAAAGTGAAAATCACTTGTGGGTGCTGATGAGCCCTCTCACTGACAGGGTGCAGAGAGGAGCAGACCATAAGAGGAGCGGATACAATCCACTCTTTAATAAACTATACCAAAGTCTCTGGGAAAAACTTTTGAGAACTTACTTTCTTTTAAAATGTTGGTTTTCTAACAAGTATTGAAGTGATTTTATATTCACCCATAGAATATGCTGTTGCGTAGGTGAAAAGATCACTGTTGCCAAATTTATTACTTATTATTGGGTATTGGGTTTCTGAGTCTTTGGAAGAGGGGAGGTAGCTGCAGTGTAATTTAATAATCTTAAAGGTTGTGTTATTGGTTATTGGGTTACATTGAAACAAAACAGCTTTTTTAAGGGAAGATGGACTAATCAATTTATAAAAACTGCCCCTTCGAAAAGTTAATAATAAATGAAAATCACAGTAGTTCATGAACCCACATCTCAGTAAAAAGGATAAAAAATCACTTTCTTAAGTTTAATTCTCCAAGACTGCATGAATGGCCTCCCTTAACTTGGTTCCAAAAAGGAAATTGCGTCGAGTAAAAGTTGTTTCTATGGACGGCTCTGAATATTTAATACCACGTGTCAGAAGTAGGCATCAACCAACACCGACCAACTGTTGGGCTTGTTTGTTGGGCCGTTAAATCCACTAAAAAAATTCACTTTAGTCTTTTTTACCACCGTTGGATCTCGCACTTGGGCCTAACGGTTAGGTTTGACCTTTGGGCCATCCAAGGGCTGACACATCACAGATGATGAGCACGTATGCCTCACGGCACCACAAGGGTATTCATCTTGAATTTCTTCGAAAGTGAAGAAATGCTGGAAGCCGCGTTTCTTTTATTTTATTATTATTATTATTATTTTCAAAATAGGTATAAGAATTATATATATATATATATATAATAAAAAAGAATCCAACAGTCAGGATATAATTGGGCAAATTATGGGGGTTGGGTGCATAGGATTCTCTGACGAATTGTAAAGGGCACGAGGTAGATAGCTACTACTGATGGCGATGGGTTGTTCAGTGGGACGGTGCCCGTTTAACGTTTAGGGGTTTTCACATTGTGACCGTCAGCAAGAACAAGAGACAGCCTACCTGCCTCTCTGTCATACACGTGGCTTGTGTACAAGAAATACAACCTAATCGAATGGATAAGGTCTAATTCCTCCAAGTGGAAAGGTCCTAGGCCATCCATCAAATTAGATCAGATACATATGTACGGCCAGTAAAGGCGGAAGGTTCAGGGAAACCCACTCTTGTTTTGTGGCTTCCGTTAGCCCCAAGAATTAGTGCACCCCCTTAAGGTCAGCCCTGCATCAGGAGTGGACATATGCATCAAAAAAGTGAAAACCCCAACCCCTAATAATGTAAATCACTTACATCGACGTATTTGTCCATCCCTAATGCAGGATGAACCTTATGCGTTTGGTAAGGGGCCATACAAGCAAATGATTGGGGAAGGGGATGACCCTCAGGATTTTGAGATGATATTTTATACGCTGTCCCTATTGTCCGCTAACCTCTGCCAACGGTCAAGGGGGTGGAAACAACACATAACAGAAAGTGATTTACACTTTTTGGGGGCATGTATAAATCAGTTCTGACACTGATGTGACCACCCCTTGACCATCACAGAGGTTAGCGGGAACAAGGGGGCGGCACAAATATGGTGTACCCTCCTAAAGTACTCCCACATATAGGAGGCACGCATCATGTCAAGAAGTGATTTACACCCTTTTCCAAAAAGTGTAAATCACTTTTCAACCTGATTTGTCCCTTTTGCATGTTGCATGTGGGGAGCACACCAATTTCCAATTGGGGGGGATGAAGGAAGTCTTTCTTTTGTAAATGCGGACAATTAAAGAATTGTAATTTTTCTTGACTTATCGTTAAGCCCATTCTAAGGATTTTAAAGAACATAGAAGTTGATTCTCTTGAAGTCATTATCTCCACTAAGAATGTCTTAGATTCTTGCCCATGATCTGTTCGGAGTATTATTAATGATAGTAAACACTATGCCAATACTTTTGATCAGCTTGTGTGTTGTCCTTCTTGACGACATGGTAGCGAGGTGGCCGATGGGTTAGCTAAGACATGGTTTCACTAGTTGTACACATTGAGAATTGGGTTTTCAGGCCTCTTTTGTGATTGGATTCTTCAATTTTTCTGGAAAAGCCTGTTTTTTGTGCCAAGTGGGTCTTTTTCTTAATTGAAATATTTTTATTATACCAAAAAAAAAAAAAAAAGAGTAAAATTTTTGTGACCATGGTCACACCACAGGTTGACTCGTGGTATGTATGGGGTTAAAGTTGTAAAAAAAAATTCATTTAACAAAATAGTCGTAACACCAAATTTCATTGCCAAACCAGTTGTTGCATAGCCATTGAATTCTACTTGAAATCAACAAACCAGTTGTCTCTGGAGTTCTTGTTCTTGAAGTCAATGAACAAGGTATCTTTGTAATCCTTGCTGGACTTGAAATGTTGTTGATGCTACAATCGAATTTCTTAACGTTGTTCATCTTAATGTTTGATCAGTGGTACAGATTGAATCAGTTTTAGAGTCCATGTTATTCTTATCTTTTGTTAATTTCTTAAATCATGATAGATAGAGGAGACTTATACACACCCTTTTTTTTTTATATAGGTAAATGTTAGTGGTTAATGTAGGTGAAGACGGGTTTTGAACCCAAGACTGTGGTATGACACCCACAAACTTTCTGTCCTGAATGATTTAAGATTGTTATTCTTTTGATGATATGT
This sequence comes from Platanus orientalis, assembly GCA_025762735.1. Lineage (NCBI taxonomy): Eukaryota > Viridiplantae > Streptophyta > Magnoliopsida > Proteales > Platanaceae > Platanus > Platanus orientalis. The sequence continues at coordinate 1,060 of JAOXJP010029488.1, read as the reverse complement.
ACATGATTTGTATATGAAATTGATTGTTCCATTACACATCAAGACATATAAGGAGTCTTAAACAACCTTGTTTGCCATTATTTGAACATAAAATAACATTTTCTGGGTATATTTTGTATTTTGGCATTTCATTCCCAAATACAATATTATTCTCAAATACAATGTATTTGCATAAACTAGTTATTTACAAATAGCAATTCTTAATCATGAACACAAATTAAATTTGCTTTATTTGTAAATTTTCTATTTCAACAATAGGTATTCAAAAAGAGGCATGAAATTCAAAAAACACATTACATGTTAGTCTGTGGTGTATGTCAATTTTGGTTTGACATCATGCCAGTACCATTATATGCTGTTTTGGGCAGACATCATCACAAAAGTTGCTGCTCATGAGGTTTGAAACCACTACCTTTCCCGTGAAAAGGTCATACTGTACCATCTCTCATAAGGCACTTGTTCCTCTCAAACCATTTTTATGTCTGAAATAAAAAGGAAAGATTATAAATTACGTTCAAAGTTTCAATAATAACTTTTTTTTTCCTAACTTGTTGCTTGGGTTAGACATGGAGAAATCCTACTAAAGACTTGAGTAGGGATTCATTATATAGTTCATGAAGTGGGGATTTGACGGAAAAATGGACCAATTGCATAATGTAATATATATGTTAATTCTATAAACCCCTCTAAATCCTATGTCTCTTGAGCATCCAATTCTCTTTAAAGATTAAAATGGTTATGGACCATTGACACTCTCCCCATATTCAGATCTTTTAGACTTCCTATAAAAAAGGAAGGCCTAATTCGTGGTGGCATGAAAGTGTCACATGGCGAACTAGAAATGTTCAGCCACATTTTATTGAAATGTTGAGTGTGTAATTTAGTAACCTTCCAAAGATTGGGCAGAATGACTTTTTTGAATGGTTCCCAAACATGGCCTTATTCTGTCTCCTTTTTTTTTCTTCCAAAGATGTCCCTTAGATGTGAATGGATAAAAAATGCTCACTTTAACGAATGCTAACCACTGCTTTTTGTCAGGCGGCGAGCACATCAGCGCCGA
>JAOXJP010029477.1:0-16897 GCA_025762735.1 Platanus orientalis | reverse complement strand
AGGCAACATTGTATTGTGTTTAAATTTGTGTTGTAGTGTCACTTTTCTTTATGTTATGTTGGTATTTATAGACAAAATGGATAGTTGCATTTAGTTATCAATTATTGTCATGTGTTCTATAATCTGCAACATCAATTAGTTGTAGAAACCATCTTTTGAATGCTCATTTTGCCACCTAGGTAACTGATGCTTTAAATTTCTTCCAACGTAATCTTGCCACCTATTTGAGTAATTAATGTTTCAAATTTCCACCAATGATATTCTGCTACTTATTCTTGTAACTTTTGTTGGAATTCTTCCGATGATATCCAACCATTTATTCTTGTAAGTGATGTCGGAATTCCTCTAATGATATTCTGCCTCTATTATTGTAATTGATGTTAGAATTCCTCCAATGATATTTCGTCATATGTTTTTGCAACTAATGTTGGAATTCCTTAAATGATATCATGTCATATGTTCTTGTAACTGATGTTGGAATTCCTCTAATGATATTCCTCCATCTATTCTTATAATTAATGTCAAATTTTCAACAATGATATTTCGCCATTTGTTCTTGGTGGTAATATTTTTGTGTAAACAATCTCTAATGTGGTTTGGCAACAAATGATGTTTTTTTATCTGTCCCATGTCCTAAAATTTCAAATCATGGCACCTTAATTATTCATTTGGTGCCATAAGTTTTAATCTTAACCGCCTGATCATATGGTGAAGATTTTGGCATCAACAATGCCTCTTGTCTTTGTAAATTTGTAAACTTTGAACAGACATAGTATCATGAACCAAAATGTAATGGCCCCATCTTTTTTATAACCATTTTTATCATGGCTGAATATTTCTTTCACTACCAATTTTTCTGTGGTAGAAATATTTCTTTCATGATGGATTTTCATGTTAGAAATATTTCTTTCATGGTGGTAGATCATCCCTCTAACATTTTATCTAGATGAAGTAAGAGGTATTTCATAACCTTCATCGATGATGCATCCAAATATATGTATATATATTTGTTACGAATCAAGGATGAAGCTTTTGAGAAGTTTAAATCCTACAAGGCTAAAGTTGAAAACTTCCTCGACTTGAAAATTTAGATCCTCAGATCTGATAGAAATGACGAATACATGGATTTGGAATTTATCAAAATTTGTGGATTATAGTATCCAAGGAGAGACCTCAGCTCCTTATAGTCTGCAACAAAATGGAGTAGCTAGCTGATAAAAGAAAGAATCGCACCTTAACCGAGGTGGTCAATGGGATGCTAATAAGTTTTGGATCATGCCCGAGCTTGTGAGGTGAATCCTTGTTGGCAGCTTGTCATATCTTAAATCGCGTTCCTCAAAAGAACTGGATGTTACTTTATATCAAGTATGGAAATGAAGGAAATCGAATTCAGGCTACTTCAAGACTTGTGGTTTCTTCGCTCTAGTAAGGTCATCACATGAGCACACCTCTAAGGTGGGACTAAGAGGAACTGATTGTGTATTCATCGGATACTCGATGCAAGTTAGACATACAAAATTTTAAATCTTGAAACACTTGCCCCGCACACAATTCTTGAGTTCATAAATGCAAAATTCTTTAAGAACATATTTTTGTTTAATAGAAGCAAGTAAATAGTAGGAATGGATGAGCTTGTATTTGAGAAAAGAAGTAGGACCGATGGTACTAAGAATGAAGTTCCTCAACAAAGAACCAAAAAATAAAAATATAAGGACTTTGGTCTGGACTTCAATTTGTGCTTAGCAGAATGAGATCCTTTATCCTATCAAGAAGCCATGAAATCACATGATGCAATCTTTTGGTGCGGAGCGGTAGATGATGAGATGCACTCGATAATGTCCAACCAGACATGAACACTATTCAATCTTCCTCAAGGTTGCAAGCCAATTAGATGCAAATGGATTTTAAAGAAAAAAGTAAAATTGGATGGTTTTATTAAAAAGTACACAGATAGACTAGTTGTGAAAGGGTATAAATAATTAAAATACTTTGATTACTTTGATACTTATCCCCTGTAGCAAGAATCTCCACTATCAGGTTGCTGATAGTAATGGCTGCAATTGAAAATATAATCATACATCAAATGGATGTAAATGTTGTTTTCCTCAGTAGTCATTTGAAAGAAGAGATTTACATGGAACATTTAGAAGGATTTGTCGTGCTTAAATGTGAGAAGAAAGTGTGTAAGTTGATCAAATCTTTGTATGGACTAAAACAAGCACCAAACTAATGGCATGATAAATTCTGACAAACTCTCATTAGTAATGTGTTCCAATCCAATGATGAAGACATGTGTGTCAACAAAAAGACTAATGGAGAGTCATGTGTAATTATTAGTTTATATGTCAATGATATGCTCATCTTCGGTGCTAATATACTTTGTGTCGAAGACACAGGGAGATTTTTTTTCATCTAAGTTCCACATGAAAGACCTAGGAGTTGCCAAAGTTATATTGGGAATCAAGATAAAAAAAAGAAATGGCAATGGAATTGTAATTTCACAATCCAGATACACTGAGAAGGTTCTTAGAAGATTTGATATATTCGACTATACAACAACAACCAAACCTATGAAAAATAACTTCAAGTTGATGATGAATAATGGTCACCATGTATCACAACACTAGTACCTGCAAATTATCTATTGCTTAATGTATGCCATGTACTATACCAGACCATTTATTGCCTTCACAGTAGGGATGTTGAGTAGATACATAAGTAATTTGGGTAATGCGTATTAGAGGGCATTGTCTATAGTTCTAAGATATCTGAAAAGTACAATGGATTATGGAATTCACTATGGAAAATATGTCATTGTTGTTGAAGGACATAGCGATTGTACCTGAAATTCAGATCTGGACAAATCTAATCAGTGATTGTATCGATTTTCACTTTAGGAAGAGTGGTCTCATGGAAATCCAAAAGACAAACTTGTTTGACTTATTCCTCTATGGAATTCGAATTTGTTGCCCTCTCTTCCGTAAGAGAAGAAATAAAATGGTTAGTGAACATATTAGTAGACATACCAATATGGATTAAGCTTGTATTGGCAATAACCATCTACTGTGATAGTCATGTTGCAGTGCTAAAAGCAGACAACAAGAACTACAATGGAAAATCCAAGATCGTATGCCTGACACACAATCAAGTGAGGGGTCTAATCATTGATGGCGTTGTGGTTATGCAATATATGAAGTTGAAAGACTATTTGGTGGATCCATTATCAAAAGGACTTAGCAATGAGTTAACCTGTAGTACATCGAGGGAAATGGGACTATTAAGTTTGAAGGTTGTATTGGGTAGATACCCAACCTGGTTGTCTAAGGTTTAATGGGAAACTTACCTAACTGTTGCAGGTTCAATGGACAAACTAACCATACATAAACCACTATAATAACAACTTTCAATTTATAAAATGGTTGTCCCTTCTTATGGTGATCCTGCACATGTGTTTCTTGCATATGATATATGTGTTGTGCCAACAAACGGTGATGCCTGTGGAACACATGCTTATTGCTTGTAGATGTTTTCCTATGGATGATGAAGGATGATAAATTGAGTTCTCTCCAGATTGGGTTGGAGTGTCTAATGCTCTTGATAGATACTCACATTTCTAAGTATGGAAGTTGGAAACTTCCTAAGGCTATCTCTAGAACACTTAGTAAATTGGGACAAAAGCACACCCTAAAAAGTTGAGCTACGTGAATGCAAAATCTCTTTTTGAGGGTTGTGTGTGTGACAAGTTAGTTTGTCAACGAGATAAGTTTAAGATTTTGTCTACAGTGTCGTAGACAAACTTTAACCTATTTACACTAAGGAAATGCTCAAGGGTGATTCCACCTTCTATTATACGTAGGGACCTCACTTACTTCCCTTAAATATTGTAAAATAAGTAGGGGATTGTTGGTGTTTTATCTGCACATTCAATTAACTTGTTTGCATGGATTGCATTTTATTTGTATGGATAGTTTAAAGGGTTATTTTAAAATAATTCAAATTATTGTAAAAAAAAAAGGGAAGAGAAGAGAAAGGAGTAGCTTCATCAGCACGAAAAGTTGTTAATCTGATGCGTAGAGTGTGAAATAGCTCAGCATGGCCAGCTGGTATAAACCCACTATAGCAAAGCAGCATGCCCATCAAAATCTTTTGTGACCTATAGCTCTGAACATTAAACCCTCAAACCTGTTAAAGCAACTGAAAAGTCAGTGAACAACCCATTATGAACCTGCTGTGATGTTGGTGGTGTGACAACACACAACCACTCCCCCCTCACCTCTATAAAAGAGACCAAATGTTTGTAAAGAATAGTTAGATGATTTAAAGGAACTTAAAAACCAAAAAGGAGAAAATGACTAAGGTGGGTTGCTTCCATTGATGACTTACTACTTCTTCTTCTTCTTCTTCTCTCTCCCTCTCTCACCTTCTTGGTTTGATAGCAGTGGTTTAACCATGCAACTCTCCAATTGATGAACTCTTCTTATGGATGCTCCATATGGACTATGATTGAGTTTTGAGATCATGTTTTGTGTGATTCTGCTCCCATGTTTCATCTTATTGTTCATGGTTGAGCAATGAACTCTTCACAAAATACCCGACCTTGATGGAAAAAAGTTTTGAAAAAATGTGTTTGTCTTTGTTAGTTTGTGCAAGGCCGTAAAGAGACAATAGTTGTCTTTAGGTTGGATTGTATCCTATAGTTAGCTTGACGCATTCCCTTGTACTATTATGGGAGGCCTCGACTACCTTCACGAGGCACAAGAATGACACCTTCCAAATTTTGGGACCACTGACACTTGCACGGAGAATACTTAGATGTTGGCAAAACTCTAAGTTATTGCCATAGACAAAAGCTTCACTAAGTGTGTTGAGCCAATGGTCCACACTTATGATTCTATGGATAAATTCTAAGGATTTTCCACAGATGAATTACACCTTACTCCATGGATGGTTTCTTGGCAATTCACTCCACTGATATAATTTGTTGAACTTTTCAGTTGTGGTTGATGCATGTTGCCTTTGGGCATCTGTTGCAATGAACGAAATTGAATTAATCTTCATGAATGAACATGTGTTCTATCTTCCAAATTCGTGACACCATTCACTTGTGTTCCATGGATTATTTTCAAATGTCCATGGATGGGGTGTTGTATTGCTCTATACTATTCTTTCTATCCACACAACTATATATTTAAGTTGTTTGCAAGGATTATGTTTTGTGCATACACATAACTCCCTCTACACTAATTTATTTGTTTTCTCCAACCCAAAAAACAACAAACACTGGGTGCAAGGAGGTGGTTTTTCGCTTTTTTTTTTACCATGTGTTGCACAATGCCTAGCGCAAGAGGGTTACTAGGCATTTTTTTTTGTAAGTGGATATCCGTGTCAACCAGACTTTCAACATGGGATTTGGTATTGCAAAGCAGAAAAGAGTTCGTGTGACTTTAAAAAATAGCTGACACATGGTCAGGTTTTAGTATGAAATTTTTTTTCTACAATTTCTATTCCAAGTGTTAATTGTACATTAAAAACAGCATTAGATCCCATTCAAAGCTTTACATATTGCCCTAATCCTTCAGGCAAAGCCCATCACAAGCTAACCAAGTCCGAATTATGACAAACTCAAAACCTAAGTGATTTGGATTGAGCCAATGTTCTTTAAAGTGAAGTGAATAAAGGAGCAAATGTTCTGAGGCCATGTATGACGTACACCACAAGCAAACACATGATGCATTTTTGCATTTGGTGCCTCTCTTTGAACATATACTTTTTGGAATGAACACTTCTCTTTTTTTTTTCCTGTGATTGTTGACTCTCAAGAGCCTCCCTCTCCTCACGGGCGGGCTTAGCCTCTTGTTCACGTTTGAATTTAGGCTTAAAGGACCGTTAGGTCCAACCTTTGCAGTTTGTAACTTCGACAGAATGAGAACACGATCCACAACGACGTTGGTACAAGGTAGACTGTTCCACTCAGGTGAAGCAGCTCCCTCGAAGGTCTGAGACCTCTGATGTTCCCACAGTGAGGATCTAACCCCCTCAACATAGGTTCTTGGAGCTTGTAGCAGGGATGCCGGGGTGATGACATGAGCAATTCCCCATTGAATCATCTGCCGTCCATTCACGATGGATATGGTATACATCCAAGATAAGGTGTCGTTTGTGCCTTGAACAAAAATAAGTTTCTTGTAAGAAAAACATTTCCTTTTAGCAACATTGCCGATCTTGTAAGCCAAATATGAGAGGAGAGAAGTGTCCCACTGGGCATGTCAAAAATTTGTACACACCGAATTTCGATGTGTGTAACAAATTACCCATTCATTTATAATGGTTTTATTTATATTTAGGGGGATTTACACTTCTCCGGATTCAATAGACTGGACCCATTAATTGCAGCCCGAGAGAGAAAACCTTTGATTAAGGCTTATATGAATATAAATAAAATATAAAAAGAAAAATCTTTATGACACTTATAAATGTATCATATACAAGATTACAATCATCACCTTATAGAAGACATCATTTTCTCAGCTTTCTTCCTTCTGCAATTGTTGGCTTGATCCCTAATTTTCTAAAACACTGTAAACTTGAGATGAAAAGTCTGGAGATTTTCGAAAAGGGTCTCTCTTACATTCATAGGACCTTATATTTATAAGGCACATCCTACCATATCGTGACCCTTATCTATCCATTGTATCAAGGGATTGAGTTTTATCTTTGATTTACCCGCTAATGGTTACTATATGGATTGATTCCCATTTTGCAGATATGATGTTTAATTGATTATCATACGATCCTTATCTCTAATGACTTTGAGTGCATCCTCATGGTGTTTGAATTTGATGGGACTTTAAAGTCTTATCTAATTCAATCACATTCCTGCATATAAGTAGGGTTTTAAACTTATCTTTGATTGTCTTCCTGAGTTTGGAGATGTACCATATGTCGGCTCTACGTGTTGGCTCATGTTGTTTGAAACTACTTTGACTTTGCAGGCTAATCTTATCCATGTGGGCTATTTCATTGCATCAGTCGCTTTTGGTGGGTATGGTCACATGTAGCAATCTTGTAGCTTCTTTTGAACTTACTTTGAAATGTCTAGCTTGTAGTTCTCTCTCTCTCTCTCTCTCTCTATGAATACTTGTAGTTCTCTCTTTTGTCGAGATACAATCAATGCCAACAACTAATTATAGATTTTTTTGGGTAGGGCCACTAGGCCACTTTGCCCAACTCAGCTCGGGCTCATCACATGAAGCTAGAGCTTTGGGTCATGATGAGCCTGAGGTGTTGAGCTTAGGCTCGACTCGGCTCACCAAAAGAAAAGAAAAAGGCCCAACAACCTAATGGCCCATTAGCCTAGTTTATCTTGTTTGACCACTACTATTGTCACAATATATATATTATTTTTTATTATAATAAATTTTTAACCAAATCGAGGTTTTAGTGAGCAAAACTTAATGATACTCCGCTCAAGCTCACTTAAGAAAAGAGCTCAAATCAAGGCTCAGTCTCGGCTCTGTGAGATTAGCTAAGCTAGCTTGGCTCATTGACAGGGACATGCAACATTGGCCGAAGAAGTAGCCAACATCGCATACTGCATAGTATTGATAGGGCTAACCTCCTGAAAATCCATGCCATAGCTAACCAGACTAAGGGGCCTTGATATTTGTCAATTCTAGGTTGTGGGCATTGTCATTGACACACCTAGGAGACTTTGTAGGACCTATGTAAGAGAAGTTTTTAAGTTAAACTTTAGCATCTTGAGTAGAGATGTAATCATAGATACTAGAGGGAATAAATTGTAATTATTAGTTGAGTTCGATATAGAGAATGAGACTAGTACTACATATTAAAATTCATTTACCCACAAATTCCATTACTACATTTTGATGGGTGAAGCAAATTAGGTCCAGAAACACCTTGTTTTATCTCTTTTTGGGATCATTAAACTAGGTCTAAGACTAAGTCAGAGCCCTAAAATGTAAACCAAGCTAGGCAATTCAACCCAAAAAACCCATTGTGCCAGCTTAGCATCGAAGTTGAGGCAACCCATTTTCAAGATGGTAAGAATCAAAGAGCACATATGAAGCCATACATTTTTCTACCAATTCCAAAAGACCAATGCCATTTCATAAAATTAGTAATGCTTTTAAATTCCTACCGTTAATTTGGGTATCCACGGAGCAACTCTGTAAATGGGTGACTTTGACGTCTATCGCCCCAATGCCCAAAAGGGCTGTTTGTTGAAGGGGTAGCGGGCCCAAGTAACCTTACCAAAAAAAAAAAAAAAAAAAGTGTTCTATCAGTTTAGTATTGATAAAGAGCTAAATGAGGTTTCAGGGCATTTATTTTTGCCTACTTATTTAAGTCATTTTCAGGAAAGCATGGAAGATGGAGACAAGCTTACATAACTAGAAACCCACTGAAATAAAAAGACATAATGGCCCTAATTGACGGTAGAAACAAATGAACTTTGTGCTTGCTTTTGTACATTAGGGAAAAATGTCACCTTTATTATGCAATAATGTTGTTTGGTTAGTAGAGTTAAGAGTACTTAGACTAGCCTAATAGATCAACCCGAGAACTAGGACCTTAGGTGAGTTCATCTGTGAGTTTATTCAGAGGAAAAAAAAGAAGAAGAAAAGAAACAATTTTAATTAGATAGTGATTTGGGCGCGGCGCACCCTCTTTTTGATAATGGGATATACCTTTATTTAAAAGATACTTGTGTATCTAATTAAAGCAAGGTCTTAGCCATTCCCAAAGGTCTTAAAGTTGGCTAAGAGAAACCATAGCAATGCTATTTCTTGGGCTTTTGATACAATTCATGAAGGATTATTCTCTACAGCTTAAGTTCTCTAAAAAAATATCGGACCAAAGAGGCTCTCTTTTTTGCCACATGGTAGATAGCTATTGAGTTGATATTGTCACATAGATAAAGAGTAAAGTGGTCGTGGGCATGAAGATCTCTGTTATGGGCCTCGATTTTTGCACGATGAGTAAATCCATTTGAGAAGAGACTTTCCTATCACAGGAGATATCCCACGTAATTTGGAGTCACTACCATCCTTTTTAAAGATGTGAATGAACATTAATTTTGAAAACAAAATAAAGTTTTATAAAAAAAAAATGGTTAAAAATGTCTAACTCGACACTTAAACCGGTCGATTCCCAGAGATCCTTAGGTAAGTTGTTCATTTATGAGTTGGAGAAGGTGTTAGGCACCCCATCTCATCCGCTTTCGTAGTTCCATACTTTAAACCCGTTACAATCTAATGGTTAACTTGATTTATCAATTTATTTGTCTCCCTCACTGTTTTTTATCTTATTTTGTTGAGATTAAGCAGGGATTCCACATGCCATTTCTGCCAAAATTTCAACAGTATAACAATTGTAATATGGATCCCCTGGGGATGAATAGTGATCCCCGGGTCACTTTCTCTAATCACATAATAGTTCACAGTTTATAAAAGCACTCCAATATGTCATACACCCACAACATATCAACGTTATCCACTTAACAGCTTCATATCTGTCTATATCTATATCACATCATATCTTTCATGAGTTTATATCTAAATAAACAGGAGTAAACCATCAAATTAGTTAAGGCATACAAAACTTCAATAAGATTTGAAATAAGTGATACAAATTTCTCATATATTGAACTAAGCTATCATGTGTCAAGCCATCAAAATGTGCCAATTACCTACTGCGGCAGGTTTGAACATAGGTACAACTATATCATCACTTTATGACCAAGGTCTTTGGATATGTCCTACTACATCCACCTCAAAAATTCCACAGTTGTGTTGTCACATCCAAGCCTTTGGATATCTCCTAAATATAAAATGATTTGCAAGTCATCAAATCCTTTACTAAAGAAATGAAAATAAGCTAAGAAGATTAAATAGATAAACATACCCTTTTGATGTTTTCCATGTAATCAATAAAACTATAGGGGGTTAGCCCATAAACATATCAATAAACTATTTCCAATGTATAAAATCAAGTACATTATTTCCCCAAATGTATAAGAAGTTAATAAAATGAGGGAGAATATTAATAAGGGACTTAAGTTAGAGATAAGAAGAGAAAAAAATGAATAAAGGGATTGTGTAAGATCCCACCTATCTTGATGTTTTACATAGAATCCAAGACAATAGAAAAAAACACAACTTTGAAAGAATGCCAACTGATGACTTCACATACATGCAGATTTACCCTAAGCCACAATAGTTTTGGCAAGCTGAACCATACCCTAAATAGTGGCCGACACATTGAGTATATAACATATGAAGATATGAAGTGCGTCAATAACATGTTTTATAAAAAAAACTTAAGTTTTGCCAAGGGAATCAATCATATGCATAGAGGATCTCACAATATCATGAATGTTAAAAAAAAATGAAAGAAGGGAATGAAACATTGTAGCAATTTATGTCAGCAAAGTGTTGGAAACAAATGAAAATATAGTTGGACAGCAGTATGAAAAATATTTCATGGAAAAAAAAAAACACAAGAAAAGTTTATTTTTTTAGCAAAATGAAACCAAACAACATCATTTTCTAAAAGAATGAAAAATTATCAAGTGACAACATTAGTTTTCAATAAAACCAAACATTTTCCAATAATCCTACTAACCATATTGTTTAAACATAAAACCCAAATGGGAGGTTTAATAATTTTGTATTAGTCCCAAATAATGTATATAATCTATCTTACAACCCCATTACTTTTATATATGTAAAAAAAATCATCGAGCAAGCTCAAAAGAATATGCTAAAACTCAATCAGGCAGTATCAAATAACAACAATTGTTTAACAACCCAACTAGAAAAAATATACTCAAACCCCCTTCTTCCGATATTTTGCTAAGAATTATCCTAAACATAGCCTTTCAACCTAAGACAAAGCACAACTCACACCTAAATTGAGTTGTGCTTCATATCACCCAACTTTTCTATTGCTACTCCCATTTAGGCTGCCCTAACATTCACATGCTTCATCTAATACTTTTTCCTACAGCAAGATTTCCTTAGATTAAACATTCAGCAAACAAACATATATTCATATTCACATGGAGGTTTAAAAGAACTAAGTAAAAATACAATAATTTAAATAGAAATAATCAACCAATCTGAATTGAAGCTTTTCCATCTAAAACTCGAACATTAGCATAGTCTTAACTACCCCATTGCAGTGTGTTTTTTTATTTTTATTTTATGCAGAGTAAACCTCAAAATAGAAGGTTTAATCATTACTTTATTTTTTCCAAGTAATCCCCATATCCTATTATTGAATCTTCAACCAACTATAAGCTTCAAAACAGCAGATATATGTTATAATAGAGCAAAAATAATGATAATAATATAACATATATGTAAGAAAAAACTTCAACAATCTCATGTCATCTAGAGTGACAGCCTCCAAAAGGTTAACAAATAAAATAAAATTATACACGATGGGCTTGATTCATCCGTCAACAATAAAATCTCGAATTATTAGTGTGCAACAGTCCACAATATCATCTTTTATAAAAATGCAACCACAAACAATATATCCAGATTATTCAACAATGATTTCTGAAATACACCCATCCAACAACTTATCTAACAAGAAGAGTATCTGAATCAGTTGATACCACCACCCTTTTCTATGAAAATGGGCCTTCAAGTAACGATATCTAACATTAGAACAAGGGACATGAACCACCTTATAACAAGACCCTTTTATCCAAAGAAAGCCTTCAAACAATATGAGTGCATCATCAAGTAACTGCATAGAGATAAAAACTCATAGTAGCCGGTTTAAACCTTAATCAGGTGATGCTGATTCTGGAAATAGAATCACTACATGGTTGCTTTACCAGACTGCCAGACTCTATCCAAGACCTATCATTCCAAAATTGTTAAGAAACCAAAGTGTGCCTAAAAATAAAAGAGAGGGGGAATGCTTCCCTGTATTGTAGTACACAGCAGGCGAACTCCACTATATTAGGCAGTCGGGTAGTGAATAAGATTCCAGCTTATTTTCAAAGTCCAAGAATGGTTGAGGCAACAACTTGAGTTGGTTGAAGAAATTAAATGGAAGAGAGTAAGAGGAGAATGATGAGTGAATGTGATCTTGAGTGGGGTTAAAGGAAAGGTTCGTGTCGAGGAAAAGTTCTTCGAAGTAGAGAAGTGATGTTTATTGGTGGCATTTGTTTGAGTAAAGCTTAAAGGGTAGGTTGTGATTGAGAATAGTTAAGTTTATCCGTGAAGAGCGTGTTCTCTCAGAAAGGTTCTGAATCCTCCCCTTATCCAAGAATGTTGCTGGATTTTATAGGGAGAGAGAAAAAAAGGTTTCTAGACCCGGTCAACAAGAGGGTGGTAGCCTAGGTAGGGAGTCATTGTTGGCTTACCTGGCTTCGATCTCAGAGCCTCTACTCCTGTGAGGTCTCCATCGTTCAGACCTAGGGGGTCCTACTCGAGAGAAAACCAGAGATCTTCAAGGGGTAGGTGGAACTGAGAAAAGGGTAAGAGGAAGAAGGTCTGGGCGTGTTAGTTTGCATCAACTGGGGGGTTTACAGGGTTCTTGCTTTTGAGGTTTTCACCATTGGGTAGAAGAGATAAAGTGGGCACTGATTTGTGTTTTTGCAGGTTTCATGAAAGGGGAAAGAGATGGAGAGAAGTCTCAAACAGGGCATTCATAGAGGCTTTAGTGGAGAAGGGGCTTTAGACAGGGTGTCGTTCACCCATGATGGAGAGAGATCAGGAAAATGAATGAAAGAAAGAGGCGTGGGAGAGAGGGGGGCTCTATCTGAGAGACGAGGAGCCAATGAGAGGGATAAGGAGAGTTGGGGTTTTTTGGGTAGGGTGTATTTCACCCATGAGGAAAGAGGGGGTAGCCAGAGAGCCGGTGAGGTCTTTGCGGTCGTACCAAAATGGAAGAGCGAGAGGCGAGAGAGAGTGAGCAGGGGAAAGGGGTTTGCAAGGATGGCGATGAGCTAGACTGACCTAGATTAATTGGGAAAGAGGGTCTCAGGCCATGGGTTTCTTGCTCGTGAAGAGAGGGATTTGTGTGGAAGAGGGAAAGCGAATGAGAAGGAGAGAGATGTTAGGGCTCTGCGATTTCACCGAAATGGAAGAGAGAGGGTGGCACAAGGTCTCCATTGCAGGTTTTGGCTTTTGGGGCTTTTCCAAAAAGGAAAGAAAGGAGAGACTTGCAATACCAAGGGGATTCGTGAGAAGGGGCTGGTTGGGCAAGCTAATTCGGGTTGGCTGGTTCAGTTTTTGGGTAAGGCTGGCTTGGGTTGTTTAAGTAGGTTGGTTCAGGTAAGGGTTGATGTGGAGCAAATAAATAAATAAAAAATAATTATGAATAGATAAATAAATAAGTAAAATGAAATAAAAATAACAAAGAAAAATGCATACATACATAAATAATATCAAAATATTTTTTTCTAAATAATAAAGAATAAAAAATCAGGTGTAAAGTACATAAATAATATTTTAAAAATATATTTAATAATTTTTTCTAAAAAATAAAATATTATTTTTCATAAAAGAAAATTAATAGACCAAATGAAGGAGAGGAGTGGTTAGAGGATTGACTAATAGGGGTTGGCTCAATTGGTTCTTAGTGGATTGCGAAAAATGGGTGAGGACTACTCTGCCCGTCTACTAATATGAAAAGAAACATTGGTATCGGGAATTGTGCCAAAATTAGGTGTTGACACCTATTGAAAGGCAAAAGACTTCTTCCCCCACTTCACTTGGGTGTTCTTGGAAAAGAAAAGGTAAGAGAGAAGGGACCAATTAGGTCTCTCTTGAGAGGGTAAACATCTTACATTATTGGGTTTTATGGAATCGTTAACGACTCAGATTTTACTGATGGAGTTGGATATCAATTGCCTCCCTTTTAGGAATGTGGTTCATGTGGGCCTCGGTTTTCGTACGATGGATAAATCCTTTTGAAAAAGACTTAACTATTGCAGGAAAATCTCACAATGTTTTAGAGTCGTCACCAGTCTTTTTAATGATGTAATTGATCATCAATTTTGGAAAACAAAATAAGTTTAAGTTTTGAAAAGGGTTTGAAATGTCTGACTCCACACTTAAACTAATAGACTCCCGGAGATTCCTAGGTAAGTGATTCATTTATGAGTTAGGGAAGGTGTTAAGCACCCCACCTCATCCGCTTTTACGGTTCCCTATTTTAAACCCGTAATAGTCTATGGTCAACCTTGATTTATCATCTACTCATCTCACTTATTGCATTTTATCTCATTTTGGTAAGAGTATACAGAGAATCCATTTGCCATTTCTGTCAAAATTTCAGCAGCATTACAACTGTAATATGGACCCCTTGGGGATAAATAGTGATCCTCATATCTCTTTATTTAATCACCTGATAGATCACAATTTAAAAAAAAACACTCCCAAATATATCAATCATCCACATACATCACCACTGTCCACCTGATAACTCTGTATCCATATACATCTAAATTACATCATCTCCACCACAAATTTTATATCTAAGTAAGCCATTAGATTTATAAAATTTACAGAACTCCACAAGAATTATCCATATGTCTCTTTAATATATCAACCTAAACAAATCTTATGTAAATTACCATCATATGCTAATTACCTCATAGTCGTACCATCACGATGCATTCAGGGCCTTTATATATCTCCTGGCCTAGACCTCTAGATATCTCCTACATACATGGTTTGTAATTAATCTAATCATTTACTTAACATGTAGAATTAAAATAAATCAAGAGGATTAAGTTAAGAAACATACCCTTTTAGATGCTCCACATGTAACTATGTAGGACACACAAGATTAATAGCAAGTAATAATATCTATTTATATGAGACTAATCAAATAAACAAATCAAGACTATATAGTAAGTTGAAAAGGAAAAGAAAAGCAAACTGTAGCCTTATATGATTTTGATAACAATCTTATATGAATTTGATATGCAATCTATGTATGTTAAAGAATGATAAACCAAAATAACAAAGCTGTTATAAAATAATATTAAGTCCGAGAACACCTAACGACTAATCTCCTTGGAAATGTCTTATTAATTAGTTTTATACACACAACACAACTAAAATTAAACTCAAAACTAAACAAATTGGGAAAATTATATTGGATTGTTTCATATGCAGAACATCGTTCAAATTGAAGTTTAATCCATCAAAGCTAAAATAATCATGTGACCCAAAACCTTCTATAAATAGACATGAAAACACACCATGCACCAATCAAACTTCCGTACCAAACAACAAGGTGTGCTAGTTGATAAATGAGAACAAAGAGGAAGAAGAAAATAAGTGAGCTTCAATTCTATCCTATATTTCTTTTTTAATGCAAACAGAAACTAAGACAAAATTTTGAGCGAACAGGCAAAAAAATAAGCAAAATAAAATTAAAAAAGATGGGTGTTCATTATTCAAAGAAAAGAAAGAAAAAATTACAACTCACCTAAGATGATCATACAAACAACATGCATCTTAATGATGAGTTGGGTTAGAATGAGTTAATATTGCCTTAATAGGGTCATGAAATTTTGGTAAAAGGACATCAACTCCCACAACAAGCATTCTTTAATGATCATGTAAATGGATTAGAACATTGGTACCGAGGTCCACAACTCTTTAAAGACACATCGAAATCTCGAAACAAGAAGCTAATCATAAATAAATTGCATAGGCAGAACTTAATAATTTCCTTAGACCTTCAATAAAGACGTAGACAATAATTGGAGTTTAGCTCCAGGTTCCTTTACCAGCCTTTGAAGTATGCTCTTTTATTACAGGCAGATTTACAATGGTGTGCCATGCAACTAAGAACCTCTATGTTTTTAGGTTGTGAATCAGCAATTAAGTAAAGCTCCATGAAGCAAAAGACATTGCTACCTATAGACTTCAACAATCATAGTAACACAAAACAACACAAAGAGCACACAATACTTAAAAGACCTTTCATGATGAGGATTTGGTACAAATTAAATCATAGTAAAATATAGCTATCTATAATAAACAAAATAAAATGAGAAAGCTTCACTTTTATTATTATTTTTTTTTATGGATACAAAAGCTTCATTGTCCACAACCTAGATTGTTTCAAAGCGGGAATTCTTGCACATTAGATATTGAATAGAATCAATAACATAAAATAAATAAACCCCTACAATCTAAAGTAAGTGATAAGGCCTAAACAAAACACAGACTTACTTTTAAGTAGCATACAAAAAAATGATCATAAAATAAATAAATAAAATAATCCCCAAGCTAGACAATACCTAAAACATTATTCTAACACAACACCAAATAAATAAATAAATAATAATCTAACCTTTCAAACCTGGGAGGTGAGAGAGAAGGGTCTCCCTCCCATGTAGCAAACCGACGACTTCTTCTCGCTTCTTCAATTAGGTAGAGCAAGGGATGTAGATTGGGAGAGAAAAGACTAAGATGAGTATGAATGGTACACTAAAAACAAAACAACCAAATAATAATAATAATAATAATAATAATAATTGGGAGAGCAATGTAAGTGATTGATGGTATCTTTGAAAGAAATCATGGGATAAAGAGAGCTGGACATGTGAGAAAAGGAGAGAGAAGCTTAAATAGGTGGTTTCACGCTAGTGAGAACTTAGAGAAGAGAGCATGAGAGAGAAGCGGCTGATGGGGGATTTTTAGCCATGCAAGAGAGGGGAATGTCTAGGATTTTTGAGGCCATGACTAGCCTTTTCTTTTTGCCTCCCCTGGTGGTCTTTTTTTATGCCTAGTTCTAGGGTTTTTCCTTACAAAAAAAAAAAAAAAAAAACACCACCATTTTATAGGTTGTTGAGGGGGATTTATAGAGGGTAATGGGGATGGGATTGCAGGGACTG
>JAOXJP010029467.1:0-16899 GCA_025762735.1 Platanus orientalis | reverse complement strand
ATAAAAAAATATATATATATATATATATATATATATATATATATATATATATATATATATATATATATATAATGGATTCTTTATTAGTCATTTAAACTCTCTCAAGTATCAAACTATGTATGATATAACCATTAATTAGACATCACTGGTTGGTAGCCCAAAACAATCAACAAGAAAACTTGAAAAAACACAAATCCCTAAGTCAAAGGTAATGTCCTTAACCTTGATAGTGATATTTTGTTAAGTATGTTCATTATGGATACCTTTAATGTATTTATATTATGTATTTACACATAAGTTTAGAGTCTTACTTCAATGACTGAGATTACATCACTCCATCATATGTAACTCAACATGTAGCAACATTTTAGTAGTGTGTCTAACATCACCTATACAAGTAAACTTTTAGGTCTACAAGAATTAAGTAATTAGATCTTACCACACAAAATCTTATGTGTCTATTATCCTACTATGTTACTTGAGGACTGCCTATCTCATCTCATGACATTGAATAATTACCCATATAAAAAGATAATATTATGACACTATTCTTAGGAGTTTTCTGTATGTCAATTTTAGCATTAAAATGACATACAATGTGTGATTGTCCATTAAAACATCCTAACCATCTCTTAAAGATCTGTATGAGGAGACAACATAATATGAAGATTATGGGAAAGGTAATCCAAGGGAGACTATTTCAATCACTATGTATATAGAGTGTGGCTCTATTGTCCACTATGTATTCCTTGGTATTGTTGATGAGAATGACCTTAAAAACTATAATTGTAATTACATTCATCTCTGTTAAGTTAGTTCAACCACTGCAAGGTCCATAGTGTTCCTTTCCCATGCCTACATGTTGCTACATGGTGTCTTAATTAAGTTGCAAATGAAGCAATCTCCCTTCACATTCCTATAATTTTTATTTTGAATTTTTGGTATTCTTTGGTCCAACTTGTTCCTCTCTATATTGAACTTTTGTTTATCCCAATTATACTCAATCATATAGGCTTTAGAGATCATCTTCGTAGCCTTTTCAGTTGAATCTTACGAGTAGTTCTTATAATTTATTTGACCATGTACATTGACATATCAAAGGGTCAATTCCTTCATCTTATGTTTGAGTGATTTCTTTTACACATTTCTAAAGAGGGGAAGCTTCTCAATGACACATGCTGCCTAAACGGGATCATCAATTCTCATAAGCTCACAAGCTACATCACTTTGAATTAATTGGTATTCATGTAGTCAAATGTTGGTTTACCACCTATCCCATCGAAGTCCAAGAAACTGTGTAACACATAATTCTTGTTTCTTGCATCTTCTACCCTATATTTGTTTTGTAAATCTTTTTATATCTTTCTAACATGTGTATATTGGTAGTAAACATCCAAAAAAAGTCAATAGTGAATGCATTCAATATGCAAATTTTGCAAAGTTTATCTACTATATCCCATTCATCTCTTTAATAAATGGGGCTAAATTTAATTCGGTCTTCAACTTTTACTGATATGGGTTAAAACTATAACATAAGTTGTCTTCATTATCTTTAAAGCAACAACACCAACAACTTTATCCCAACTACTTGGGGTCATCTACATCAATCATATTCCATCATTTCACTCTATCTAGGCCCATAACTGCCATTAAATCATAAGTGGTGATATCTTTCTTTGGTACTTTAACTCAAGTTAATTTTAGCCTTCCTCTTGTCCTTTTAATGCCTCTAACTTACATTATCACACTCCTCATTGGCGTAGTCATTGGTCTTCATTGCACATGATCAAAGCATTTCAATTGATTTTCCATCATCTTATCACCTATTGGGCTATACCTAGGCTCTCACAAATGGATTTATTTATAATTCCATCATTTCTAGTTTTGTCACTCATCCATCTCAACATCCCCGTCTCTTCTATGTATATATTGTTTGTTGGCTGCCCAATATTATGCTATATAAAGCATGGTTGGTCATATAGTTGTCTTATTAAATTGTCCCTTCAATTTTAGTAATATTCATTTATCATACAACACATCGGAAGCATCTATCCACTTCAACCACTCCGTTCTAATTCTATAAGCAACATCTTCTATAATATTGTGTATGATTGAACTAAGATAATAAAAAATGGTTGTTCTGGGTATCTCTTGGTTATCAATCTTAATTACTCCCTCATTTTTATTCCTATTTGACTAAACTTGCATTCTAAATTATTCTATTTTAGTTTAGCATTTCTAGTCTAAAACATCCCTCCATAGTTCTAACTTGACATTTACCTCCTCTCTAGTCTTGTCAATCAACAACATCATCAACAAATAACATACACAATCAAGACACCTCTTTTTGTATATGGCTAGTCAACTCATCTATATACACTAGAGCAAAAGGTCGATTTTCTCCCTTTTTTTTTTTTTGGAGATTTACAAGTGTTAGCCCCCCTCCTTCCTCCCAACCCTATGTCTCTACCTTCTTGCCCCACCCCCACACCTTTCTACCACTCTCTCTCTCTCTCTCTCTCCACTTTCCTATTTTCACTCGCCTTCAGTTTTTTAATCCATTAAAAACTCCTTTTCCCTCCTCGGTACTCTCCACTTCCCAATTTCTAAACATCTCCTTTATACCTATCCATCTGTGTGTTCAAATCATTCTTCTTCTTGCCCATACGTTGATTCTTTATCTTTCAACATAAAACTAGATAGAACTTAGTGCATTGGAGAACAGAGGTCATGAAGTGGTCAATGAGGAGCAATGTAAAAATTGTGATTTTGAGTTATGAAAAATTTATTTCACTTTCTATGATCACGTTATCATCACGACAAAATATGAACGAGATCACTTTCTAGCCAATTTTGAGTGACCCCTCAACTTACTCTTTTGAGTCTTCAATGGGAAGAGGAAGAAGAGAAAGATGAAGCATTCTTTTTCGTAGCCCCCAAAACCATTTTTGGAGCATAAAGGGAACTTCATGATTTTGGTCTTCTCTCCAGTTATGGGGAGTTGTTATTCACCCATGCAAGCATGGGTTCATCTGTTAGTCCATAACTAAGACAAAGAGATACAAGCTTAATACTAATCCCTTGTGTAAGCCTATTGTGATCACAAACTCGATTGTCTTTCCCCCAATGGGGTCCTAACAATAGTTATAATTGTTCTATTATACATATCCTTAACTAAATCAATATATATCTGCTTAGGATTCCCCCTTTTTTTTTTTTTTTTTTAAACCGATTAAATGATCTTTATATGTACTCTATCATATCTTTTCTCTAATTCAATAAAGACTGTGAAGATCCTTCTTTTTTCTCTCTTTATACTTTTCCACAAATTTCTTAAGCAGGAAAATAGCTTCAATCAGATTACTCATGCTTATATGGATTCATTTTTTTTTTATGCTTGTAGTGAATATGGGTGTGGTGTATCATGAAACTAACAAATTTCAAAGTAGTTTTATTCTTCAATTAGGTTATTTAAGCGATTCAATCTAAACCTATTTATAGATTTAAAAAAAAAAAAAAACAATGTTCATATTCTACAAGGTATTACACAAACATCATATGATACTAGTCTTTTCAATATACAACGCAAATCATTACAGATGAATGTTTTCAATATTCATATTTTACAAAGTATTATTTAGACAACAAACTGTACAATCTCTTCAACATATATAACAACTATTCACAAAATGATGTACCATAATGTATAACAATGTGCATTTCCAATAAATGGTGATACCTTCAGTCATGGTTTGCAATGTTTTCTCATAAGAAAATTGGAAAACATGTAAAATCAGTGGCAATTGTATTATGTACCAATATAACAACAATAGTAGAAATATTATAAATACCTATTACAAAGAAAATAAGTGAATTAAGTTGTGTTTGAGGACATTCTTTTTAATTCCATCTCGCCTCTTCATATCAATTCCGTTGGTGAGTAAGGTTGCTAGTAGTCAAACTCCAAGGTAAAACAACCTTGTCCCCAATTGACTGTAGTCCTCTACCGAGATCCAACAAACCAAAATACTCGCCTCAAACTGAGCATGAAATTAAATATAAAAGCAATCATAAAAGGAAGACAAAACAAATGGAGAAAAAAGTTCTCCATATATGCAGAGTCTCACTATACCGCATTGAGTCTTGAGCTAGAAATATTGGCTATTTAAGGAGACGCCAGTGCAATAGTCCGTATCCCCCCCATTACATTGAATCTTCATAAATCTATCCATTAAGCTATATTAAATTAGATGCCTAATGCCTTAGAGAAGACTAATTGTCCAATGGTCATGTTTATTAACAAAATAAAAAACCTGTAGGCTTAGGTTGTACCAATTCTTCCATAGACATGTGTGCACTGTATATGCACTCGTGAGCATGGGTGTGTCATATCCCTTGCAAGGGTTTGTAAAAGTGTCGAACCATATAAAGTGATATAGGATGTTGTCCCTGATAGGTGTAGAATTAAACTTTATAGAAGAAAAAGAAGTGCAGAACTAAACTTTTACTTTGCAAAAGCTTGTATCTCACATTAAGAAATTTAGGCCAAAGGAAAGTTTCATTAATGACAATCAATTAGAATGGGTGAAAAATTAATGTAATAGAGAAAATGAAATAAATAAAATAAATAACTAAAGAAAATAGATGACTCCATTCTTATTTAAATCAACCACCTTAAAATTATTAAAAATTACAGAATCCTTTTGAAATACTATTAAATTACATTAATAGGACTTATTCATTGTCCTTAAATTTTATCAAAATTACAACACAACTGAGCATGGGTTAAGTTAGTGAAAACTGTACTTTATGCCCAAAAGATAAAATCCAATGCTTAACATGATCTCAATACCGGTTTCCTCCTCTTCTTTACCTCCAAAGGAATCTCTTTTCTTTCTTCCTTCATTCTTTTTAACTTTCTTTTTGTTCCTCTACTTTATTGTTTAGTTGTTGGGTAATTAGCAAGAACATGATGTGATTGTCTTAAGAAGTTTGAATTTCAAATTAGAAGGAAGTGCTCAAAGTAAGGAAAAAGTCCAGATTGAACTAAAAACAGGGAGTCCTTGTCCTTGTCCTTGTCCTTGTCCTTGTGAGCTGTTATGCTTTTTTGTAGATTGGAACAGCCTTTTTGTAGATAAGTACTTTATTAAGGCAAAGTGACTGTAGGCACTTTTATAAGATTAAACAAATATGGCCTTAACCCTTTATATATGATATGAGAACTTTAAACCAAACACAGCCTATTTTCTCCCCATACAAGAAGAAATATTTTTATACACATTAAAATTGTCCACCCAGTTCACTTGTCTCCAAACGTGGTCTCATGATTGATAGTGGCTTCCAATAACCAATATCCTTCCCCTCCCCTCCCCCCAAAAATTAATTAAATAAATAATTTATATCTTTATTTTATTTTATTTTTATTGCTTGCATTTATCAGTCCTCAGCAAAATTTTTAAAATTAAAATTAAATGCTGATAAAAGAAAGATTGCACACAAAATTTTCTTTCCTCCATATTGAATGTTGTTGCACTAATTTGATATAAAATATGTCATGGGACCCACAAAATCTTTTAGTACAACAGAGAAAGGAGGAATTTGCCCTCGTTTACTGATGGATATGCTCCTCCACGCACTTGAGCATTGCTCACCTTGTTATTCTCAATTTCTCACCGTGAGAAGAGAAGAACACATTATAGTTCTTAAAATCTGGATTCTCCTCTACTGAGATTTTAATTTCTCCCCATACCTTAAATTGAGAGGAGAAAATGTCCTGTCTAAGTCAACAGGGATGTCATATGAAATAAAATGGATGGGAATTTGAAATTTCATTTAACCCTTGCCCATTCTAAGTCTATATGATGTCCCCTGGTGTCTTAGACACCAAATCAGGAGAAAGAGAAAGGATCTCTCCTACACCTAATTTGTCTGTCCCCTGTGTCCTCACAAACAAAGGGTGTGGTGTAAAGGGTTAAAACCAGATAAACAGTTTTTAAATGAAAAAAATAGGTACCAAAGAAGGGGTAGATAGGATTAAAACTGCTAAAAAACGAATGAGAATCCATACTTTTGGACAGAAGGTTACATGTTTAGTGATCAGCTCAATACTTTCCTTGTATTGAACTCATTCTTACTAATCACATGAAAATCATGTGAATGAGAATTTTCATTTTGGTTTTTGCACAATATCTGAATTCATAAGTTAACAAAAAAAAAAAAAACGTTCATTGTTCTAAATTAAAGCATTCTAAATTAGGAAGAAAGATTCTGTCAGCCTCCCTTAACAAATACTTGGTCTACTGGGTGTTAAGAGGCGGACACATCAGCACCCAAAAGTGATTCACACTCTTTTTTTTTGGAGGGGGGGCACTTAATACTTTTCGGTGCTGACATGTCTGTCTTTGACATGAGCAGATCAAGCGTCTCTTAAGGGAGGCAGACAAAATCCTTCTTGCAAATTAAGAAAGCATTTTACAAATAGTAAAAATGAGTTTTTTTTTTTGGGTAAAAAATAGTAAAAATGAGTTGATCTCCTAATATCTTAAAATGATTATATTTCTGGTTTTTTTTAATCAATAATTCGGTGATTTCCATTACATAGAATTAACAGGGAACTTTTTTTTTTCTCCGACAAAAGCAATCACATTGAATTTAGGCATTCAATTGCTTCACATACCAAAGACCAATTGCTTCCAATATGGTGTAACCCCTAAATGAACAACCAAGGTCCAACCTGCATCAAAGGCAGAATAATTAGCGCCAAAAAGTGATTTACACTTTTCAGTATATGTGTCCACCCCTAATGCGGGGAAGACCTTGATCATTCATGAAGGGTCATACCAAATCCTAAGCAGAGATGAGTCTTCACCTACCTTTCCTGTAGATACCGCCAAGTACAGGTCAAGTGGCCCATGTGTCTAGACCTAAAAAAAATAAAAATAAATTTGTCTATGAATTATGAGGACAGAGAGGGTAATGTGATGAACATGTTGAATCTTTGTCTCATTTTTATATTTCAAAATGACTTTTTGCATGGGGCCCACACCCCCAAGAGGGAGCGCACCATACGTCATGGACAGAATATTATTTCGGTTTCAAAAGGGAAAAGATGTTCTGTACAGGGTGTCTATGATAGTGTCCATTACACCAGGGCCATCAAATGGAATAAAATGCATATTTCATATTCAAAAAATGCATCAGCCACCCATTTTATTCCATTGACGTCTCCTGGTGTCCTGGACACCATCCTAGACACCAAATCCTGGACAGAAAATCCTTTCCTGTTTCAAAAGGCCTGGTTTGCTGAGACTTATTTGTGCCACGTAGGTCTAGGTGAATGGTGGAGCATGTTATTATGTCTTAAGAAGGATAATCCAGATTATCTTTTGTTTGTGAACTCCAACCCTTTTGAAATGGGAAAGGATCTACTACATCCAAATTTGTCTATACCCCTATGTCCCCCTACACCACAGGTTGACATGTTAGGTATTTAGGAATTTGGTGCCTTTTTTAGGTATCTACTTTATCATTTGAACATTTTTATTTTCTTATAAAAAACCATTTTTATGATTTACACCTTACACCTTACACCTTACACCCACCATTTGTATGTGGGGACACAGGGGGATAGACAAATTGGATGTAGAAGTTTGGATTACCAACACTCAAATTTGTCTGTCCTCTCCCATGTCCTCAATAGCTCTTTTGAGAGCAATTATCGTCTCCAGATTTTTGAAGTAAACATTCAAAAGATTTTGTGGTCAACATGTATCCAAAAAATCAACAAACTGAATTGAACATTTTCAATTTTGTTTATTTTTTTTGCCACTTGTCAACCAATGAAATCTTCTGAACTTTAAGAATCTGGAGAGGATCACAGAGGGGCTGTTTCAAGTGTTGGTCCATACATTTGTTTGTTCATGATGTATGGCAAAGAAAAGAAAAGTGCTTAAGGGTGATACAATCATTTTATTTTACCCTCTTGCGTTAAATGGCCCTATTGCCTTTATTTTCGTCACGCGTCACTTTATGGTTCGATCAATACGCGGCTTTATTGCCTTTATTGTGACCACGCGTCATTTTTGTGGTTAGAGCAACAGGAAACAGCATAACTAGAGGCTAGAGCTACAGAGGATCTTTCTCAGTCAAAAAGACGGGTCGTGTAGGGAATGAATTTAAAGACTTTTGGTGGATCTAATCTAATCTAATCGGTCAAACAACAAAAATAATGGAATCGCCAAAACTTACCCAGTTAAATTGGCGAAACGAGAATCTCCGCTAAATTAGAGGGAGAAACGTGTGGGAACTCGGAACGATTTCTATTGTTTTAGCATTGCGATCGAAAATGGCGGTTTGATAGGACGAAGCAAAATTTTGTGTGTGTGTGTGTGTGTGTTTTTTTTCTTTCTTTTTTTTTTTTTATTTTCCCCCCCTCTTTTTTTTTTCTCTCTCTGGTAAACTCGGGCGGAAGAGTGGAAGTTTTCCAAATTTCTGTTGGAATCGATCGTGTATGTAAATATATTCAGATCTGAAGTTGTTTTCTCGGTATAAAGGAGAGGAATCGATTATTGTTTTGTGTTTCTTTTCCTGGTTTTGTACGACCGGAATCTGAGGCCATGAGGAAGAAGCTCGATACCCGTTTCCCAGCTGTAAGTTCTCTCTACGTTTCTTTGTTTTTGATTAAATTTTCTTACTTTGATTTTGTTTGAATTGTGTTCTGTGATGGTTTGGTTTGTCGCTGTGCTTTGGTTTTTATGCTGGTGAGTTCATTGGTTTTTAGTTGCTTTGTGTCTATTACGAAGTGATTCTGGTGATGAGTAATTTCGTTTTTAGGGTTTCGATGGGGATTGTGATCTGGGTTCTGTTTAGGTTTCTGGATTTGTTACTTTTTATGGTTTTTTTTTATATATATTTTTTATTTTCTGGGCTTTTTGTGGGGGTAAGAGGAACGATTTGGTTATTTCATTGTAGTTCCTGGGAGTTTAGTCCCTGATTTCGATTTGGGACATTACAGTTGAGTTTTACTTCTTAACTTGTCCCCTTTTCTATGTGTGAGTGGAAAGGTGTGATTGTTTGGAATATTTATTTACTGGCTTTGTTTGAGGGATGAACAGAACTCTCTGTTAAATTCCCGCGCTTTTGTTTATTGCTGCAAACGTTTTGGAGTCCGAGGGAAGATTAAAAAGGGTGTACTTTTTTTATGGCTATCATTGTTGGAGCCTTTGCGGCTTTTAATCTCATGTGTAGAGATTGGATTCATGGTGGTGGTTTGTCTGTTAGGGTAGTGCTGACTGCTGAATTTATTTGCCTTGGTTCAAGTTTTATATGATGGCAACCATTTTTTTTTTTTTTGTTGACGAATAAGTTTCTTTATTACCAAAACTGAAAAAGAAAAAGAAAGCATGCAAACTATACACAGCATATTACAATGAAAACGCCACTTTCAGCATGTAATTCCCTTTAAAAACCTCCTGGAGCCCAATTTCCCATCTAGCTAGCCTGTCCACCACCTCATTTTGGGATCTTAAGATATGTGTCAATGGCATATTGAGATCCCTAATAAGGGCCTTGACTTCATGTACATAATGAGCCAGCTGCCAAGAGTTCTCACATACACCATTTCCCCAACTCACTATGACTTGGAGTCGCCTTCTACATAACCATGATGGATGCCTAATTCTTTAAGCCCACACAAACCTTCAAGCAATCTCAAAAACTCTTCCTTTGTTGAATCATACCTACCCAAGGGACCACATATCACAATACCACATTCCTTTGTTGAATCATCTCTAGCTACAAATCCAAAACCTGCAGGCCCAGATTTCCAAATGATGAACCATCAAAATTAAGCTTTACTTTTTCAATAAATGGCGGAATCCAGTCCTTCAACTGCTCTTTAGTTTTATGATCAGAGAAGGAAATACAAGACACCCACTCAATCTCAGATGAAATCATTCAAAGATAATTCTTTAAATTCCTTTTTCACCGTCAACCAAGAGCCCCTCTGCCAAGGATGGAATCAATAACTTCCATAACCCCTCTTCTTTTGTCTTCGAAAAATATTCTATTTCATTCTTTCCAAAATCCCCATAAGACTCCAAGAATAAATGCTTCCACTATGGCCTTAACTTTCTCCTCCTAACTCCCCCACCCCATTGCTCTACCAAATCCATGGGACATTCCAGCATCACCCATGATAGTGAAATAGCTGACATAAAGGATATCCAAATTCTCCTTGCAAATTCACAATGGGTGAAGATATGTTTTCCGGATTCACCATCTTCTTTACATAGGCAGCAAATAGATGGTGACAAAACCATGTTAGGGCGCCTTCATTGCGATACATCCAAGCTATTGATCCAGTTGAGAGATGCCAACCAAGTGAATGGTTTCCCTTAGTGGGTAGCCAAGGACATCCAGTTCTTTCAATAAGGAAAAGAAAGAAAAGGAGGGTTATCAAGGGATAGAATACAAAAGGCTTGGAAGAGAATAAACCATTAGAGTACGGACACCAAACTCTAGTATCATGGTCAATACTAGAAACATACACCTTCTTGAAATGATTCAAAAGGTGAGCTGGTAAAGTTACTTCCCAATCATATAGCTCGTAGGGAAAAATAAGTTCCAATTGAGTCCACCTGAATTATGTGAAAGATTATGAGCTACTACGGACTCTTTTTGGGAAGAAATACAGTAAAGATGAGGATGATTCTTTTACTGAATTGTCCCCCCACCACAGGTCTTTTCAAAAACTAATATTTCTCCCATTACCCAAGAAAAAAGGGTATGGGGGTTAAATAGTGGGGCTAATTGTATGATCTTTTTCCATATCATTGAATAGGAACGGGAAAGGACTCGATTGCATTCCCACCCGTTCACATCTAACTCATACCTATTTTGAATGGACTACCATAGGCTGCCTCTTTCCGACGTGACTCTTCATAACCACTTCCCCAACAAGGCCATGTTCTTCTCCTGCAGTTTTCCAATCCCCAAGCCCCCATTCTCCTTTGATTTAATGACCATGTCCCACTTCACAAGGTGATCCTTCTTCTCCAAACGCCCTTCCCAAAGGAAATCTCTTTGATACTTTTCAATTTTCTTGTTAATTTTGCATGGAATTTTGAACATAGACAAGTAATTAAATTGGGATATTTGCAAACACAGCCTTTATCAATGTGATCCTCCTGCCTAATAATATATACGATCTCTTCCAACAAGCCAATTTCTTTGATACCTTTTCCACCATCGGGTCCCAAAAGAGATAGCTTTGGGCTGTCCCCTAAAGGTAACCCAAGATATTTAAGAGGCCAATTACGTACGTTACATCTAATAATTTTTGCCAAAGTCAATAGTTGTTCATTGATGCAGCATCTACACTTTGGATGGAGAACATGTATCCTATGTGAAGGCCCAAGCTTAAACTCAAGACCTTAAAGAATGCTAGGCATGTGGGGTAACAAAGTTGTAAGGGGTTATTTGTAATAAGGCATTAGTGCCAAGTTATTTTTTTCTTTCTTTCTTTTTTAAATTTTAGCATAAGGAGGTTTGTGTAATAAGACTTAAAAGCCAAATTTAGGTATGGTAGTAGAGGACTGGTCGTCCACTACTTTGTTTTTTTTAGTGGTAGTCTAGTCATCATGTGGGGCCCTCCCATTAGTTGGTCAACAGCCCCTTGTATGGGGATAGAAGGTGTCAAGTTTAGGTCATTTAAATATTTAGAAAGTATGATTGAGAAGGTATTGGGAATAGACAAGTTTATGTCTTAAGTTTCATGAGGTTAGGAGTTTCTATTTATAGAATAGAAACAAATCATTGAAGAGAATTAAGTTATTTTGAATTGTTGGTCGTGGACCAGGTATCCTCCCTCTCTTTCTGTCTAGGGTGTAGCGTGGGCTCCCCTATTCTTCTCCGTCTTTCTCCCACTTGACATCCCATCTCCTTCCCTTCTTCTTCTTCCTTCAACTTTTATCATCTTCTTCTTTCCCTATTCTCTTCTTATTCTTTGTTCTCTCTTGTTGTTGATTCTATTTCTTCTCTACCCTTGCTGATATATTTTATTTAAAAAGATACAAGAAACTGAAATCATAAATCTGAGGAACACAACAAGGGCTATCTGATTGGGCTTCCCTTGGGTGTTCTGCAGCCAATTCACAGGCCTCCGGTTAAGTACTCTTCCTTCTCTATTTCAACAGGATCTATTCCTCCCTCCTTATTGTCTTTTATATTAAAGTTCCTTTTAATTTTTCTTTTCTGATTTCTGGAATTGATTTAGGCCTTATTCTGATACCAGAAATTTGTGGGTTACTTTATAACAGAAATCACCCCCCCTTTACTTTCTCTTTTCTTCAATTTTATTGAGAGGGGTTATGTGCACCGAAAGGTCTCCTACAAAACTTTCTAAACTCCTTCTAAAAGCCCTCTGTTTTACATCATTAATTAGAGGATTTTCAAATCTGATTTAGGGTTTTCTTTGATTAAAGTACCAAGGACTGATAATTATATAATTTGACCCCTCAAATCTCATCCAAAATTTATGAAATTTTGAACTCAAATCACTGTTAGACGTCAGAATCTTTCTCTAAAATTTCAGAATTTTCTGATGCACAACCAGGGGCAATTTGGCCATTTCAAAAATTCTGATCAGAAATGCCCCTGGCCGAAAATTTCAGATTTTAAAGATTGACTTGAGCATCAGTTAAACCTATATATTAGGTGCATTCCCATATACCCTTACATTATTCGTCCACATGTGTCTTTGCCATCCATGATTTAGTCATGTTGACTTTGAGGTCGGATACCATTTCAAATATATTTAAAGAAGTTCGCATATTCCAAATATTCTCCTCTTCTGCTTGAAGAAATAGAATAGTATCATTAGCATATTTCAAATGAAACACCATCAGTTTATATTATCCCCGTCATAAAAACCTTCAATGAGTTGCCCACACTACCTTCCTCAGTATCACACTAAGGCTATCTGCAACAATTGAGAATAACATAGGAGAAAACGGATCTCCCTGTCTTATTCCCCTTGAAGATTAAAAAAAATTGGAATCATTGAATGGAGAATTTGCCATTCTTTGGAAGATTTTTTCTTTCTTCAACTATATTGCTTGGTTGAAGGAGCAATAAGGGATTTTCATTTTTATTCTTTTGTAAATTGAACTTTAGTACTTTTTGTATTTATACCATGGTTTTGCACTTGAGGCTTGAATATCCATATTCATTTGTGATGCTTTTTATTAGTAATCCATACTTTATTCGTAATCCATCCCATAATTAGTTCAATTGCTAGACTTGAAAATGTATTGTTAGGGAGACATTGATTTTGGGTATGATATTGACATTTTCATAAAAAGTATGAACACATGGACAAGGGATTTTCCTTGTGTTATGCATTTATCACAATGTAATTAAGCATGGGCATTTTAATGTCAGAAATTTAATGCTTGCAATGGATCTGTCATAGACTCATAGGGTATACTTTACACATGTTTTCTTGGTTTGCAAATATTTTTCCGTAAAGACCTTCCCTCCTCTCTCTTTCTCTTAAATATATGTAGTTTATCCTTCTTTTTTTTCCTAGCAGATGATTATTAGTTTTCATCTTTATCATGCCATGATTGATATCATCAATGCATTATGTTTGTTGTATATGTATAAATCGTTCGATATATCAATATTTTGGTTGGTATATCTGAAAATTGTTGATGACATCATTGATATAAATTTTTAAGTATTTCTTTACAAGAGCAAAAAACTGGCCTATAAATGCTGATTGGATATCATGTGTATCATGGCACATGATTGGGTTCTCTTCTTGCTTCCAGTTGGTAAGGTTCATGGGTGGAATAATCCTAGGTAGATAAAAAGGGTCAGTGCTTGACTCTACTGGCTGGTTTTGTTGCCCTATCGATTTATCAAATTGGCAACTTGGAGATCTTTTTACATGACTTTGGCTTAGCTATAACTTCAACCATCCGTGTCAGTTGTTTTTCTGTCATCATTGCTTTCCTCACCATCAACAGGAGATGGTATAGGACTAGGATTGATATTAGTCCTAGTTTTGAGACTTAGAATAGCTGTGATCTTGTGATGGGGATGGTATGGATGATGATCGCGAATACTTGATTGCTTGTTTGACAGCATGTAGCATCTTTTTCGCTTGTGGTGGATGGAGAGAGGTATGTGATTCTGTTGGATTCATTTGGTATGATGCTTGAGAGGCTTAGCCAAATAGGACCTTCTCGAATTTTTCATGGCACAAGTTGTTAAGTTCTTGTGTTTGGTGAGGGAAATAGTGTAGAAGGATGAGCAATTTTTTAGACTTCCTAGAGGAACAACTGTAACAGCACAAGACCAGGGTCTGGTGAAGTGTTTTTCTTGTCCCCCTGAGGTAACAACTATGGGTTTGTAGGAGCTCGAGCCGGATGATGTGTTCTTCTTGTCTTCTAGGTAGCATCTATGGCAGCGACATTGGTCTTCTTTTGCGATGCCATTGGTTCCTAATAGTGTTGATGTCAATGGGAAGATGAGAGAAAAGAGTTATCCCACCGGCGGTGCTAGATATTTGTTGACACATATTTCGTGTACCAAATTAACACGAAGATGAGGACAAACTTATAAGAGAATGTGATGCATTCATTTCAATTAGTTTGAATACAACCACCCTCCTTGTTTACACTCTCTTGCATGTGCAAACTTTTGATTAATAGTGAATGTCGAAGATGAGGGGCTGACTAATTTTTTGCTCTTCGGGATGTGTTGTAACTTTTCTTCACTCTGGACTTTGTGCTTGATTGACTCTTGAAGAGCCTTTCATTTAGGAAATGGCTTTTGTAGTATATTAATTTCTCTAGAGCCATGAACCAAATACTAGATGTATGTAGAAGTGTATGTGAATTTGCATGTGTAAGAATTTGTGAAGATCGAAGAGTCTTTTAATGCTTTAGAGGCTTGGGTATTTATTGATTTTTAGAGTTGGGTTGATGAGAAACTTCATTCTAGCTAATTAACTAATTCTTATTTTTTATTGGCAGAATCTATTAAGGATTAATTTCATTTAATTTAGATTCATTTCTTTTAGGGAGTTTTAATGGGGCCCACCTACTTCTCTTAGTTTGTGGGCTTACTTATGGGTCTAGAATACTTGAGTTTGGTGGCCCATGGGTTGTTGTCTACAGATATAGGTCTTCTCGGCCGGGGGCCCTGATTTATGGGTTTTGTATGCCCACTTATGGCCTTAACCTTTGTTTAAAATTTTGAGGGTGTCCATATTTGCAATTTTCATAAATTTTTGGTCAACAAATGCCATCATAAGGATATGGTTATGGAAGCATAGGTGACATGGGTGTCGGTAGGGGAGACAATTCATGTTGGCGGGTCGGGTTCGTGTCATGTTGAGATAAGGGTATACAACTGTATGGCTCAACCTGAACCTGACTTACTTATTAATCGTGTCAAAGCGGGTCAACCCACTTTGACCTGAAACACGTTTACAGTCAACCCTAAACCACTTATTTCATGTTGGGTTCATGTCGGGTTTGTGGTAATTCATATTAGTGGGTCAGATTCGTTTTGTGTCAAGCTAAGGTATATGATTATATGGGTCAACTCGAACCTGACCCATTTATTAATAGTGTCAAAGCGGGTTGACCCGTTTGATCCGAACCCATTTACAGTCAACCATAACCCGCTTATTTTGTGTTGGGTTTGAGTCGGGTTCACGGGCCGTGTCAAACATTGCCACCCCTAGGTGTCGGTAGTGCATCTTTAATTCCTATGGTAATAGGATATGAGTGGATGCAGCTGATGGCTGGATTTTCTCTTGAATCTTGTATTTTTAGGTGGAGTTGAGTTTCTTTGCTTCTTTATAAATGGAGAGATTCTAGGATGTCTTTTCGTTTTACACACATAGAACCTTGGAAGATGTGAAGACTCAAATCTAATGTAGCAAACACATACGACTTCAACCATTCTGTTTGAACATTTTATACACGATATTTTTTGATGAGTTTTTCTCTCTCTCTCTCTTTCTCTTTTGCTTGAATTGCCTTTACTGCTTCCATTATTGATTTGAATTTTCCGTTGCTTGAGTCAAAAGTTTTTTTTTGAGAAGGATTTAGAGCTTGAAAACCTATAGCAAAAAAGCTGGATTAGTTTTGGGATTAAAATGAATTGTCAATCTGGTGGAATGCAAGACCTAACCTAAGGAAACTGAGTAGAGCAATATCTGCTTCAAGCATGTCTACTAACATCGAATATCCTTCTTAAGTTGATATTTGGCTCAATGATACAATCGATGTAGAGTGACAATTCTTTTATTGCCATGGTCTTCATCAGGATATGGGATTGGCATCAGAGTAGGGGATGGGAGGAAAATTAGTTTTGGGGAGGATTGGTGGTGTGTTAAAAATGCCCTCAAAATATACATTCCAGAGGTCTAGCTAGACATAAAAATATGAAAGTGGCAGATTATGCATCAAGAGATGAGGGGACTACTTCTTGGCAGCTGATCTTGAGGAGGGAAGTAAATGATTGGGAGATGTCCCATGTGATTAGTCTTTTCAGTAGATTGATGGGGTTGATCTAGGAGGTGCTAGGAAGATATAAGAATTTGAAACCAAAAGGCTTTGTAACCCATTATTTTTAAGGCAAACTTTTTGTGATAAAAGCAACATATGCATTGAAGTTTGAATCACATTTTGTACCAACAAGAACAATATTAGCCATCTCTTCAGCAATGACACATAAATACGAATCCTTTAGAAGAATCATACATGAAATGCTTAAATAGGAATGTTGAATTCATATGTGTTTTTTTCTATATTGGATTGGAGTTTTTTCATCTTCCACAAAAAAAAAAAAAAAAAAAAAAAAAAAAAAAAAAAAAAAAAA
>JAOXJP010029456.1:0-16899 GCA_025762735.1 Platanus orientalis | reverse complement strand
TATATATGTTTGTCTTAGTCCTTGAGTTGGTCAAGTTTTAAAAGTGTTGTTATCCTCTTTTGAAATAAAATAAATATATTTTTTTTAAGAGAGAGAGTGCCTCATTTTTCTACATAGAGCACCACGTGTGACTTGGATGCTGATGTTTCTGTGCAGGGCATCAGCAAAAAGTTTCTGTGCTGGCCAGAATAAATACAAGTAAATGTGGGCATGTATGGGGTAGACGATCATGTTCATGTCCATAGCTACGGTCGCCAGATAAAAAAGGATTTTATTTAATCGGAGATACTTAGGCCATGTACCTGGGTTTTTAATAGCATACATTCAAGCCAACCACTCGATCGAAATTCTACAGTAATGGTGATGACGATGGTCAAGCTATTTTGTTCGATTGAAAATGACATATATAAATGGAACTCATTTATCCCTATGGTGGCATTTCTTTTTGTAGGGTTGGCAAGGAGTGGCAAGACGTTTGAAATGCACCGAAGCATAAGATTGGACACTTGGTGGGTTAGAAAGAAGCTGCAGACAAATGAAAAGGTGGCATATGCAACAGTCTAATCTTATCCATGAGATGGAGGTCTGCTGTAGACGATATAGACTGTAAGGAGCTTCACAAACGCACTCCGACCAATGATAGCATGCAGCACAACAACCAGTAAAACTCCATTCTACTGTGTGATCATCAGTCTAGACCATCCGATTCGTAGAATGCATACTAGACAGGGTAACCGAATGACCCAAACAATTTGATTGAACAGTTTTTAATTCATATTACAACAACGTTCTAAGACTTAGCAAAGGATCAGATGGTTAAGATCCGGTAAATTTGCTTTTTGCCCATTAAATGGACAACCCATAAAAATTGATGGTGGAAAGCTTTATAATAATAATAAAATGGATGGAAACCCACCAGCAAAAATAGAAATTCCAATTCCATGCTAAGAAAAACAGTAAACCTAGATCATCTTTATTTTTCTTCTTGAGGTTCAGATTTTTGGAAATATTAGTCGGAAACAAGAAAATTATTCATACCTTTCCCTTACCTTTATTTTAAATCAGGGCCATGCATTTAACAACAAGCAGGGAAAGAAAACAATAAAAGAATATTAACCACAAGAAGATTTAGGGGTAACTATTTACCTCTTTGCATGTGACACGTCTTTGTATGTGACAAGTGTAATAGGATTATTCCTTTCAAGATAGACAACAATTCTGGTTCATGGCCTTCATATTCATTCCATAAACTAGAGAGAGGGAGACTTGAGAGAGAGGCGGGAGGTTAATGAGAGAAGATGGAGAAATCTGTGGTGGCACCGAGAAGAGTAGAGAGAAGAGGCCACTTTAGGTTTTGATGATGAACCTTGAGAGGGTAGGGGATTTTAGGGTTTTCTAGCCGTTGAGAGGGGGTTACCTAGGGTTCTCAGCCGTGAGTTTTAGAAGGAGAGATGGACTTTATATAGAATTTGGAATGAAATATTTAAGAAAGATTTTTATTTTATTTTATTTGCTTTTATTAGATTATTTGATTAGATTTTGGATTATTTGATTGGATTTTGGATTATTTGATTTTTATTTTAATTGATTTTATTTGAATTGAATTATAATTTGATTAGATTTGATTTTTTTTCCTAATTAGACAAAATCACACCACATATCATGGAAATGGACTTATTCCTATGTATTGCAGGATACTGTAACTTGGTGGACCCACTTGAGAATTTATTGATTCAAAATTGTTAGGTTCAATCGGACTCACTCTTTTGGCTAAATCAATGGTGATGATCGTTATGGTAGAGTCCAATTTTGAATTTGAAACTTCAAAGTGTTTGATCAGGTGGTCACAATTTGATATGCTGTGATGGAGGATTTTGGAATGGGCTCTAAAAGTTCTGATCGGTACCCTAAGGTTTTGAAGCATGCCCGAACCATCTATGGTGCTCGATTGATTGTCCAACATGTATTTTGCTCATAATTTGAAAGATTCTAAATCGATGGTTAAGATTCGTCAAAACTCGAAACAATGGATTTTGATTATCAAACTCTCTATTTCAAAGATTTGAGACATTCTGAATGCATCAATGATGTCAGAAAGATCATTTTAGGTATATTTTGATTATATTTTCAAAGATTCCAAATTAAGGGCCAAGATTTGCTGAAACATGATATGATGGAATTTGTTGATCAAATACTCCATTTCTGGGTTTTGGACCATTCTGGATGCATCTATGATGTCACATTGATCATTTATGGTGTATTTTGATTAGAGTTTGAAAGATTTCAAATTGATGGTTAAGATTCACCAAAACATGATATGACGGAATTTGATCAAACACTCCATTTCTGGGTTTTGAATTGCTTTAGACACATCTATGACATCCGATTGGTCGTCCAATGATTATATAATGAAATTTAGTGGTCCACCTTTGATGAAGGGTAAATCATAATTTTTAATGGAGATATGACCAAATTTGGGATAATCCTTCAGAAAACTATGAGATAGGAAGATGAGGAAAGTGGGTCCAACCAAGATCTAGAGAAAATCAGGAGTTTAAAATACCAAATTAGGAAAGAATGGAGATGACCTATAAAGAGGAGGTTGTCTAACCACCTTGGTTTCCTAGGATGCCTAAGGTCAATTCTAGAGAATTAATGCTGCCCATTGAAAGAAACCTTTGGACCCTGAGCCAAAATTAGGTGCTGACACACTCGTAAGTAGTGAATAAGAATGTCAAGCAACATGTCATCTCTTTCATGCATGGGCTTCATCTTATAGTCATGCAAAGATGGGTGCAGTTTAGAAACCAGCATGTTGACATTACCACCCTGCAAAAGTGATTGCATCAACAATCTTTTGGAATTCTTTTGCTTGTTCCAATACACACATGCCATCCACCATTTTGTATTCACCATAGTTATGTACATAAAACTTCTTACGACCAGTAGCTTTGCTTTTGTAGATAGTGACCATGGCTTCCAACATCTCTTTTACGGTCTTAATCTTCTTAGAGAATTGGTTGAAGAGGCTACCAAAAAGTATCTCCAGAATGTGATGAAAATACTTGTAATCAGTCGCCGTCTAGTCATCATGGGTCTTGAGGGTAACGTTAATTTCTTCGGGAGTTGCTTACTCTTTTGCGGTTTTAATTTTCTTAGAGAATTGGTTGAAGAGGCTGTCAGAAAACGTCTCCAGAATGTGATGACAACACTTGTAATCAACTCCTATATAGCCATTGCGGGCCTTGAGGACAGTGTTAATTTCTTTAGGCATTGCCTCATATTTGGAAGGAATTAGAGGTTATTCATGAGTTAACACGTAGTGGATGTCCAATTGTCTCAACGAGTACTCCAATTTTTGTTCCCATCTCTCGTAGTTCTTGCCATTAAATTTAGTGGATTCAAAATGGAAGGTCCTGGGTTGGAATGGGGAAGTAGACATATCTTCAAATTTTTGAGTTTTTAGGTGGAATGGAAAGTCAATGTAACCAAGAAGTGAAGTAGTCGCGATTCACGGCTTGATTGTAGTGACAGATCAGTTGTAGTGCTTGGTTGATCGATTGCGATACTAGATTGCTCACGGTGTGGGTTAACTCACAATGCGGGTTAGTTCGTGGTGCTTGGTTACTCACAATATTGTATTCCTCACGGTGTGTGATGGATTGCGACGTTGGATGGCTCGTGGTACACTATCGCAAAATCTCAATTACTGATGGTGAAGAGTTGATTGCGGTTCACAGTTCATCACGATGTACTAATCATCGCAGTACTTATTGTATCACGGTACATTTGTTTAAACAACTCATAATTTTTCTTGTCTTCTTCAACTCAATGTTTTGTTAACTGGTTTATCCGAGACAAAGAAGGTGCTGTTATCACATTCTTAAAGATAGTCGAGGCCTCCTAGTGATTGTGCAAGGGATGCGGCCAAGCTACGCTCGGGATATAATCTCGCTCAGATAGAGCCCTTATCTCTCAATGGAGTTGCACTCTCCAACAAAGACAAATGAACTTTGTTGTTACTTAAAGCCTATGGTCAGTTAAATATAGTTTTAATGAACTCTTGGTTTTATCAAGATTTGGGTAGCATAACGACTCTGTGAATGCAGATTCAACAAAGTGTTTCTCTCTCAAGAGACCGAAGTTCTCATGAAGATATTTTAAGGTCTTGAGAGAATGCTTCTCAACAAATAAGGCCAATTCAAGAAGAGCAGGAGATTCAAGAACTCCAACATGTTATTCTCAAGGAAGAGAGTAGAGTTCTAGAATCATAGTTGGAACGGATTTAGGGAAGAATGAAAGAGAAGAAGCTGTGAAAGAAACCCACGGTGAAGGAGGGAGTAGCTTCCTTTTCTTCCTTCAGAGCTTGACTCTAGAAACACACCTACTGTTGGTTCACCCTCCTTTCCACTCTCTTAGAATCTCTTCTCTTACAAAGATCCACCCAGACTCACTCACTCACATCTCTATATATTGAGCTTGAAGAGAGATTTCATCGTGATTTAAACTAGAGCACAATTGCGATAATTGTGATGAGAGAAGATTGTCATTCTAATATGTGTGTGTGTGTAACAACCCCAAATTTCATCACTTTATTTAAGCATGAAATCAGGTCACTACTAACTGAATCCATATTCCAATCACTATAAATTTTTCATTTTTACCTTAACATGTAGATTACTAAGAATGTGGCCTTACAAATCTTAAACATATCACACATACGCAGTAAAATAATAAAAACATCATACTAACCACAGTCCTCAATGTGCATTAGAAATAAGAACATAACTTATAAACATATTATCATGTCACTAATCTCCCATCATTGATAGGAGCTAAAACCTCAATCATCACAACTCAAATATAAAACTACAAGTGTCAAAAATCGAATTTCAAACTTAATACATCCCAAAATGAAAGTCTAATACAAAATACAAAGTTTAAAGGAAACTAAAACCAAAAAGGAAAGAAAAACATTTATTGTATGCCTTCTTTTTGACCTCTATGCACTATAACAGCATACCTACACTAAAACTCACCTGAAAATGGTGTGGATGGGTGAGATACATGACTCTTAAGTAGGTACACAAAACCTACAACGAAACTAAATGGGTAAAGCATGAATCATTCTATATAAAAGTACTGAGTATATCTCCATATAAAATGCATACCAATTTCTAGTGTGTAGGTATGTACTAGTATACATACATCATCTACTAGTCATCACAAGATTTATACACTCATCATCATGGTTCATCATGTAGGAACTAGGCATGACAATACACATGATTTTATTTATACATGGTTAATACATATGCTTGGCAATATACATGATTCTACTCATACATGACATTATTCTAATATATGTGCATGACGATATACATTGCAATATGAATATACAATAACATAATAAGCATTTCCTAAATAAATCATGATAAAGATAATAAGTGTAATCCTGATAAACATTTTCAAACGGTTTTCATGCATGGCCTATACATTACCAACAATAATAAGTATAGGTAAACTACTTCAAAGTAAACATGCATAATTCGTAGGCATTTAGTAGCTATAACAAGACAACTGGCTTTGTGAGACATATGTAGATCAACTTCATTTCTTACAAATTCATCTTTATCTTAGCATTTATTGTTTACATTATGGCTTTCATAAACTCTTACCATTTTTCTTGTTCAACATAGTTCATTTTCCCTTACTTGTCATTATGTTTAGCATTATCATTCCTTAGGTTATTTCATTATTTATCACTTCAAATAGTTTTCATTGTTCTTCTTTTAGTTTTCACTTATTATTTTTTTGAGGCTAAATCTTCTTCTTTTCATACACATCTTATAGACTTTGATATTCTTTTTAAAGAATATATGATTTCACTCTTTTTCTTGACATTTTCTTTTCTTATTCATATTAAGGACTTTCATTTTCATTAGTAACTTATGACTTTCATTTCCTTCTTTGGAGCTTTTTTTTTTACATAAATTATGGATCTCTTGTTATTTGTGAAACTTAGATGTTTCAATTTTCTTGTTTTAATACTTTTCATTCTTTATATGGTTTCTAATTTTCACTTTACTTTTAAAGGTTATATGCTTCCCTTTCCTTTCTTGTCCTAATTTCACTTTTCTTACATATCTTATCATGTCCTATATTATTGATATGTAGGTGTTTCTATTTCTTTCCTTTATACATTCTTTCTTACATAACTTATAATCATTACTCTACTCTTGAAGCTTATATACTTCCCTTTCTTTTCTTA
Source organism: Platanus orientalis (assembly GCA_025762735.1). NCBI lineage: Eukaryota > Viridiplantae > Streptophyta > Magnoliopsida > Proteales > Platanaceae > Platanus > Platanus orientalis. The sequence continues at coordinate 10,628 of JAOXJP010029456.1, read as the reverse complement.
ATGCTTTTACTTTCTTATGGACTTCTCTTTTATTTTTATCATAGTTTTTTTTTTCTTCCTCTCCAATGGTGTGGCCTTTTAATTCACTTATACTTTGGCACATTGTATTATTTCTCAATGGTAAGGGCCGTCAGGATATTGAATTATAACCCCAATAGAAAGGACCATCACTTACACTTTCTTGCACTTATTTATATTTTGATTTCACTTGCTTACATTTTCTTTCATTTATACTTTGGTTCACTTGTTTACACTTTGGCACATTGTATTATTCTTTGATGGAAAGGGTCATCGATATATTATATCATCTCAATAGCAAGGACCATTGGCATATTGTATTATTCCTCATAGCAAGGGTCATCTCATATATTTGTTCTTTATGTCTTAACCACCTTTACTTATCATCATTTTCTAGTCATCATTTAGCTCCCAATGGTGGGACCTTCATTATTTAAACACTTGTATTTACTTTTCGTACTTATCTTATTATATTCTTCTTATCATTCATTCATTTCAAATATTGTCCATTCCTAGCCATCTTACCTTATCTTACTTTTACTTGGCATATTCAATCATGATACAAGAGGCAACTATGTTCACATGATATAAATATGCTACCAAGATCGAGAATATGTGTAACATGAATAAATCATTCTTTAACCTTATTAATGAGGAAAGCTATATAACCTACATATATTTTCAAACATCTTAAAATATATACACATGGCATGAACAATGGTCTAGATAACTTCAATCATATATGTCATTCTATCAGTCACTATCTTTAAGCATTTCTTACTTGAATCATTCCATAGAGTTTCCTAAACAATTTATATACAATAATATGCTAGTATCATTACATGAAAATTGACATGCTTCATAGTTATCTTCTAACATTACCTTTAACCCATATATTTAATTGATTCTCATGACTAATCCAAATAATCATACTTTTCATGGAAAATTAGGTAAATCATCTATCAATAACTTTCATGGAAACTATAGAGTTATAGAATCCTAGTTTATAAGCATTTACAATGCATGGGATTCATTAATTCAAGAAAATGTATATAGATAACATGCAAATCCACTTTTTCTAATAGTATAAAATAGAGATTTTTAAGATTCCAGCAAAAATTGACAAGATCTCATCACAAATCATCACAAGAGGTAGGGTTTCTAAGATTCTAATAAAAGGCTTTAGAAACATATGAGAAAACATTTACAAGGCTTCTAAGAACTTAAAAATAAACAAAAATATAATAAGCTTTGAGTAACTACTTACCCAAACTTCTAATTCTTGGTTTGAAGGGAATCATCCTTCAAAACTTCCCCCTTCTATGAGTAAACAATGTATTACATGGTTAAAATACATAAACTAAGGTAAAATGGAAAACTATAACTATTTAAGCTAGATTTAGGTTCTAGCAACTTACTCAAGCTTTGAGAAGATGAATATTTTCTTCCTTCTCCCAATCCTTTAACTTCTCTCCCACTCTCCCTCTTTGTATTATAAGGAATCTAAATGACCTAAATGGGGTTTATTAGGGTTTAGAAGGTGTATAAGACGAGATCCCACATGTGTGGGGGTCTAATGAGTGAAAGTCACATCATTAAATGGAAAAATAGCAATTTATGAAACCATTCAATGTTTTTCTCTCAGTCTTGACTGGTTAGGGTTTTGGTGATTGGTCAGAGAATGTCCTAAGGGACATGCCCTGTCGTCCTGTCCGGTTAAACACAGGTTAGGGTTTTCAACTCAAACACCATGTGGTAAAATTGTCCTACCTTTCTCTAGAAACATCCTTTTCATGAACCATTTAAAGAGTTGAAAAATAGACTCCAAGATCTTTCTAATGATATATGTATTGCACTATAATTCACTCGAGATTGGTACATGTGTTCCTATGAAGTTATTCCAATTTTGTGGGCCTATCAGCACAAACACCTTATGGAAAAACAATCATAAGTTTCTCTAGGAAACTCTTATTCACACACCTTTTGTTATTTTGGAAAGTAGACTTCTATATCTTTCCAACGATCTATAGTTTGAACTATAATTCTTTTGGGGTTGGCATAGATTTACCTATGAAGTTACTCTAAATTCATTATTGGGACAACTTTCTAACTTGACAAGTTCGGAACTTATCTTCGCTTCCCTCACTTATAATTCATTCTATTAGGTCCCAAACACCATAAATGAATCCCTAAAATTCTTTACAAACAATTTTACCCTTATATATGTTTAATTACGCTATTACCCTCAATGAGTGTTATGCGGTGTTACACTCACTCTTCAGTCAATATAGCTGAGGTGGCGGTCAGGGTTTAGCGTCTGAATCGCCAAGGGTATCAGGAGGGCTGAAACTTTGTAGAGACCAAATTCATTGATTTGTAAGTTTTATAGTTCTCAAGGTATTTAGGGTAGGTAGGAGATGCAAAATGGTGTGAGAGGGATAAGGGTTTTGGTCTCCCAAAATCATTCACCAAATTGGTAAGTTTCAAATGGTTTAGGTAGCATCTGCAAAGGCTTTTGCTTTCCACTTGGAAGCATGATAGCCATAGACCCTTGACATTGTTTAAAATATTTCATCATGGGAGATCAGCAAGAAATCTTATATTCATAAGAGATTGCCTTACATCTCAGAAGAAAGCGCTTAAAGTATCATGGAGAGTAAGGAAGATGAGCCTACACTTTCTTTCTTTCTTTGGTGTGATGTGAATACAAAACATCTGCCTTTTGAGAGAATCTCTAGATTAGTCATATGTATTATTTTCTTTGTCTACATCGACCCAATTGTCAAGGTTATCCCATGATGTTTGTATCTTAATGATGAGACACCCATGCATGGCCTTGTATAACCATGATGGCATTTTTGTTAATAAAGTCTAGTGGTATTTATGTAATTTTATTTTGACATTCCCTTCTAAAAACCTTAAAGCTACATAGGGGAGCACTTCGGATCATCTCAAGAAGATGCTTGAGAGAACCCTCTCAAGCAGGTTGGATAGTATGCCACATTGCCTTCTTACATAGTTTTTATAATCATGGTTAAAGGTTAACAATGCCTATACAAAAAACGTTAAAAAAAAACCAATGCGTACAAAAAGAGATAAACCAATTTCCCTTCAAAACGACATGTGGTTTCCATAGCTCTTCCACTCCGGTGATGATATTCTCTAGGAACGCCTTCTTGTACAAGGATTGATATCTATAGGCACTTAAAATTTGTGTAAATTATAAATAAGGGTTTACACATGCAAATTACAGTAAGTGTTTGAAGACTACCAAATGGACTTAAAACCTATATGGGTAGCTCATTGAAGCATAAATACGGGTTCATAAATAATAACCCATGGTTTGCAAATCCGAGTACCTCAAGCCTATTATTGGGCCCGTAACCCAAGAAAAGTAATTGTGTCCATCTAATCTCTTCTCAAAAGAAGAGATAAAGATCAAGAAAGATATAAATCTTATCTAAAAAAATCGGTTGCACATGTGGCAGTCTTATAACCAAAGAGAAATCTTGGAGCTTTATCCAATCTTTTATCAAAATAAGAATGAGATAAAGTTATCTCGGATGTTGACAAGTGGCACAAGGCTTCCCATCAATCAACATTTTTAGAGTCTATAAATACAGGGGACTTAAACTTGAAAGAGGAGAGATCTAGAAAAACTCTAAGAAGCTCTCCACTAAAGTTTTTCTCCAAGAAACCTCTCAAGGGTGAAGACTAGAGTGATGAAAAGTTACATCAACATTCAAGGTACTTGAAGTTCAATTCTTCAAAGGAGATAAATCTATACAAAGACCCTTCTAAAAGAAAGATTCCTTTCACAATCGAGAAAGCGCAAAATAAGGAGTGAAGGAGAAAGCCACATCAACACAACTAAAGCAGAGAAACATGCCATTAGGCCCTCACCTTCAATGTTGATGGTTAATCAGAGGTCACACTCATTTAAAAGGTGTAATCCAAGAGAGTTGTACCCACTTTTTCATTATTCATATTTTTAATTTGCCTTCACATTTTGTGCTTATTCCATACATGAAATTTGTGTTGATAAATTTCTGACATGCCTAATGAGACCCTCTCTCCTCTCATCTCTCTTGTTGACATCATCAACATTTCTGCTATCACTATGGCACGTACGAAGAAGGATACTGTTCTTGTTACTCCCATCAACATGAAAATAAAGAAGGTCACTTCAGGAAGTTCTACTTCTTCTAATGTCACTTCTCCACCTATTCCCTATAAAGGACCAATTACATGCTCCAAGGCTACCGCTAGAGGTTTCCGACTAGTTGACCCCATAGTTGTTGGAATGAGAGCACATTCTACAAATGGGGAGACCTGGCATGAGGTTCCTTGAAGAGGAAGTATTAGTGAATCAACCACACCGTCGCATCTATTGCCTCCTCACGACGACGAAGACTTCATTCCTAACATGCAGAGTTTGAGTGGTGGTTCGAGATCTGGATCTTCTCTTGGATCTCCCATGACTAAAGGTTTTTCTTGCAGTGGCTCTTACTCGTTAACCTTTTTCATGAACGCGATGATGATAGGAGCTAGTATGGTGGAAAAACAACTAGCAAAAATGGCCGCCGATATTGAAAAACTTTAGATTAGCAATTGTGAGAAAGACTTTCAAATTGCTTCCTTGACCAATAAGCTTGAGAAGCAGCCAAAAGATTCTAGTGGACCTTCTCATCAGCCTGGGTTCATGCCCTGCAATGACTCTACCTTTGATGAAGAGCAATAAGAGCGTATTGCTTTAGACAACAATGAGCAGAACTCTAGACAAGACTCTATTGTTTCTATTTCGGTTTAACAGTTGTAAAATATGATTGCTGATACCATTTGTGCTCAATATGGCGGTGCACCTCAATCTTCATTATTGTACTCAAAACTATATTCCTAGTGCATCGAATAAATGTTCATGTCGATGGGTTGTCAACAACTAAAGTTCCAAGAGTTCAATGGAAAAGGGAACCCGAAACAATATGTTGCTCATTTCATTGAAACTTGTCACAATGCTGGCACTTCTGATGACCTCTTGGTGAAACAATTTTTTTAAATTTTTGTGAGAAAATACATTTAATTGGTACACTGATCTCGAAACCGGTTCCATTGATAGCTAGGATTAGATGGAGCGGGAGTTCCTCAACTGCTTCTATAGTACATGTCGTACTATAAGCATTGGGCAACTTTTCGCTTGTCGCCAGAGGAAGGACAAACAAGTGACTGACTACATTGATCGATGGAGAAACCTCGCACTCAACTATAAGGATCATCTATCTGAATCATCTGCCATAGATGTGTGCAACCAAGGTATGCATTAGGGGCTACATTATGTCTTAAAAGGGATTAAGCTTCACACCTTTGAAGAGCTAGCTACTAGAGCCCACGACATGGAGCTTAACATAACTTAACATGGGGATATGTTGTCAAGCAAACCTTGAAAGGAAAAAAAAGAAGTAAAAAAAGAAGGAAAGCCCACTAAGTCAAAAGAAGTCATGGCTATTACCACTATCCCTATCAAAATATCAAGAAAGAAAAAGGAAGTCACAAAAACTGTTATTTTCCAAGAGAAAAGGAGCTTGAGGCAAATAAGTACTCGTTTCCAGATTCTGATGTTTTCGTCATGCTTGATGACTTACTCAGCAAGAACATGATTGAACTCCCACCCTCAAAGAGTTTAGAAGAGATGGGTCACGTTAATGACCCCAAATACTATCGCTACCACTGGTTGGTTAGTCATCCAGTTGAAAGATGTTTTACCTTAAAAGAAAAAATTATGGAGCTAGCTTGATAGAGAAAGATTGAGCTGGACCTAAGTAATGATGTGACTGATACCAACATGGTCACAATCACTTTTGAATCATTCAAGCCTAATGATGTGACGGGGGCAAGTGTTTTCTATATCTTTAGAACAAAAATCAAAAGATTGTAGGATAAAGAATAGTGCTTTGTCTAGGTATAAAGACAATAATGGTGAAGGGTGGACTCTTGTCACTTGGCGTAAGCATCGAACTTAGTTCAAACCAGACCCATCATCTTTGTGACAAAAGAGGGCAAAGAAAAAAACTAGACATAGGGCTGGTTCAAAGAAGAAGAAATCTATAAGGAGAAAAACATCGTGAGTACCACCTGCTCCTTCAATCGAGGTCCTTAGACAACCTATAAGAAGGCCCATAACCCTAAGAGATTACATGCCTAAGGGGTTCTTCCCAAAGGATGATGTGTCATCATACATGATGATGTGCTACGAAACACATGCTAAAGATGAACCATCAGAAGAAAACTTAGACATATTTGACAAGAGCTCAACAAGTTTAGAGAAGCTGGACCAAGGTGATGGTGGTTTAGTAGAAGATATACCTGTTCATCTTAGCCTCTCTGATGTGTTTCTTCTCCCAGAGGATGTTAGATTTGCTGTAGCTCATGCCTTGACCAATCCTGCACAACATAAAGGAGAACTCTTACTCAACAACAAGGAAGATAAATTTGTTGCTTGTATGACAACCATCACTTTTACAGATGAAGATCTATAACTCAGGTCTCGTCCACACAATAGACCCTTTTATGTCACATGGTATGTTTGAGAACATAAGGTGCGATGAATCCTCCTTGACTATGGATCTGCTATCAACATCATGCCCATTTGTATGATGAGGGAAATTTGTATCTCCACTAATGAACTATCCTATAGTAAGTTTACAATCCAAGACTTTAACCAAGGGGAGCAATATGCTATCGGTATGGTTTGACTAATGCTTACAATCAAAGACCTCACCAATTCGGCTTTATTTCATGTCATAAATGCAAAAAATTCATATCGCTTGCTTCTTAGATGACCATGGTTAAATGAGGCTAGAGTTGTGCCATCTACTTGGCACCAATGTTTTAAATATTATCATGATGGGGTTAAAAAATGAGTGGTTGCAGAAGACAAACCATTTACCAAAACTGAGGCTTATTTTGCTGATGCTAAATTCTATGAGGAGAAGGAGACGATTACAGAAGCCCTTCCTATTTTAGTTCCTTCCTTCAGGAAAATCATAACTGGTGAAGATTCTTCTACAAAGGACGCGTCTAAGATCCATAAGTCTAAAGAGGGCAATGAAATTGTAAAAGAGAGTCATTCATCATCTAATGTAATGAAAAATGATAAATGGACCACACCTGCACCATCACTTTCCAAAACATCTGAGGTGGAGAAAAGACCGACTGAGGTTGTAAAGCCAAGATCTGTACTTCGTTACATTCCCAAGTCTCAACGAAAAATTGGACAATCCCCGTTTGAAGTTGTATCATCACAACTCAAGCCTACTCTCTCTCATGACGACTTTGATGTGCTTAAGGATGATCTAGTTCTTCCAATCTCACCGATCGAAAAGCCCTAAGTTGAAAAGCCTCCACTTAAGGGTTTTGTGACCTCGTCAATAACTCTTACAAGGGAAGACATGTCAACAATTAGAAGATGTCAAGAATAGTGTAATCGCAAGATTGGAAGGCTGATCGAAAGTGCAGGCTATGGAAGAGGCGAGCCTAAACCACTAACCAAACTTCCTCCTGACCTCATAGGAGAAAAGATACATGGATTGACACCAACCCAACACAAGCTGTTAAGGGAAGGACATAGGGTTCCTAGTTCTCGCCTAGGCATCAGGTTCACACCAGAGCCACCTGTCAAAATCTCGGGTAAAAAGGCATCGACAAACCATATCACAGTGCAGGTTACCAAAGAAGTTAAAAAGAAAAAGAATGTGATGAAAAGTTGTCTATCTGTCTTTGATAGGATAGGCCGATCGAATCAACGCACTTCAGTGTTCGAGTGGTTAGGGCAGAAGTCCACTCCAATGCTTTATCAGAAGGAGCCACTACAATCTGACATGTTGACCAGCATCAATTTGCAGACTAATGTTGAAAGTTCCAAGTCACATAAAAAGAAGTCAAGAAGGAGATATAAAGCACCTTTCATCACTTTCAAATCAAAAGAAGAGTCGCATAGTTTGCTCTCTTCTCGTATGAGACGCTAAGTTGTGCTTGAAGTGTCTTCAGAGAATGCTTTGCTGGTTAAGAGATAAACAATCATCCACACTAATCAGCTTCATCCTCAACATATTGATGAAAGTCTTTCTATTGAATAAAGTACTACAAAAGTAAACCATGTGACCATTGAAGAACACTTTAAGGAGGAGTCTTCTTCTTCAAGCAATGAGCTCGAAGATGTCCCACCGCTTTTTGGAGAAGGGAGGCAAACTACTGTTGATGAATTGAAATAGGTCAATCTTAGGACAGAAGATGATCCTCGGTGCACATTTATCAGTGCCCTTCTGAACCCCGAAGAAGAGGCAGCATACTTAACTTTGCTTCAAGAGTATCGCGATGTCTTTGCTTAGACATACCAAGAGATGCTTGAGCTCGACCCCAAGGTAGCTATTCACCATTTAGCAATCAAGCATGGCGTGTGCCCTATCAAGCAAGCACAACATTGTTTTTTACCTGAATTAGCACTACAAATTGAGGCTAAAGTGAATAGGCTCATTGAAGTTGGGTTCATCCGTGAAGTCAAATACCCTACATGGATTGCAAACATAGTCCCAGTAAAAAAGAAGAATGGGCAAATCTGAGTTTGTGTAGACTTCTATGACTTAAACAATGCATGTTCAAAGGACGATTTTTCTTTGTCAATTACAGAGTTAATGGTTGATGCAACATTAGGACATGAGGTCTTGTCCTTCATGAATGCATCTTCTGGATACAATCAAATGCGGATGGCACCCAAAGACGAATAGCTCACCTCATTCCGAACCTTGAGAGGCATCTTTTGCTATAAAATGATGCCCTTTGGATCCAAGAATGCTGATGCTACCTATCAATGTGCAATGCATAAAATATTTGATGATATGTTACATAAGGTGGTTGAGTGTTATGTTGATGATCTTGTGGTGAAGTCTAGAAAGAAGATTGACCATTTAAAGGATCTTCATGACATCTTCAATAGTCTTCGGAGGTACCAACTCAAGATGAATCCGTTAAAGTGTGCTTTTGGTGTAACCTTGGAAAAGTTTCTTAGGTTTATTGTTCATCATCATGGCATCGAGATCGACCAATCTAAAATTGATGCCATTCAGAATATGCCTGAGCCCCAAAATTTACGTCAGTTGAAAAGTCTCCAAGGATGACTTGCCTACATTTAGAGATTTATCTCTAACCTAGCTAGACGATGTCAACCATTCAACCGACTAATGAAGAAGGATGTGCCATTTGAATGGGATGATGCCTGCATAAATGATCTTAAGAGTATAAAAGAATACCTATTAAAGCCTCTGATATTAATGGCACCAATCCCAGGGAAGCTGTTTATCCTCTACATTGCGGCCTAAGAACACTTTTTGGGAGCTTTATTAGCATAGGTCAATGAACAAGGCAAAGAAAACACACTTTATTATTTAAGTCGGACCTTAGTAGGTGCTGAGATGAATTACTCACCTATCGAAAAGCTTTGCCTTGCTCTCATCTTCACCACCAAGAAGTTACGACATTACATGTTGTCTCATATAGTGCAGCTTATGTCAAAGGCAGATCCACTCAACTACATCATGACAAGACCAGTTCTTTCAAGGAGATTAGCTAAATAGGCCCTACTTCTCTCTGAATTTGAGATCGCCTATATTACGCAGAAATCAATCAAGGGTCAAGCCCTAGCTGATTTCCTTGCAGATCACCCGACCCTATTCCTTCCAGTTGGGAATTATCAGAAGATTTCCCAGATGAAGAGGTCTTCTTTGTTGAGACCGTCCTTAGATGGAAGATGTTTTTCGATAGAGCTACTCACAGAGATGGTGCTGGGGCAAGGGTTGTTTTCATCACCCCACAAAGGGAAGTGTTATCATTCTCTTTCACCCTCACCCAATTGTGCTCAAACAATGTCGCTGAATATCAAGCACTAATTATTGGGTTAGAGAGGGCCATTGATATGCAATTCTCATAGCTCAACATATATGGTAATTCCAAACTAGTGGTGAATCAACTCCTTATGCAATATGATGTTCGAAAGATGGGCTTGGTTTCTTATTTTCATTGTGCTTTACAGATCATAAACCTAACTAATGATGTCACCATTGATCATGTACATAGAGGTGAAAACAAATAAGCAGACACATTAGCCAACCTTGCTGTAGCACTTACTTTACTAGAAACAAAAGCCAGGTCAGTACCTATTTACCAAAGATGGGTACTACCTCCTCTATCTTCACATGATGAGGATGGTGAATCATGGGAAACTAATGTGCTTTCAGTGATGGTAGCTAAGGTTGAGGACTGGAGGCAACCTCTCATAAATTACTTGGAATATGGGAAACTATCAGAAGATCCCAAGCATAAGACCAAAATATGGCATTGTACACCCCGACTCTTATACTACAACAATCGACTTTATCGTCTCTCCTTCAACGATGTCTTCATGCGATGTCTTGGGGATGATGAAATCCAAGAAGCTCTTGAAGAAGCACACTTGAGAGTATGTGGAGCTCATCAATCTGGACTAAAACTCCATAATCAACTAAAAAGAATGGGATTCTACTGGCCCACAATGGTGAAGGATTCAATGGAGTATGCAAAAA
>JAOXJP010029446.1:0-16900 GCA_025762735.1 Platanus orientalis | reverse complement strand
CAGAAGACAAAAGACTCAACCGTGGGCCTTTTAAAAGTTATAACTGCTCTCAATGCTTAATTGTACTCACGCCTGAATTTTAATTCAATTAAATTCAAGCATTGAGACCAAATTTAGGCGTTAAGCATTTTTTTCTTGTAACTACTCCAATGCCTAATCGTGCATCCAATGCTTGAATTTTAATTCAATTAAATTCAGGTGTTGACAAAAAATTCAGGCGTTAGGTTTAATTTCTACAGAATATTACTTTCAACTATAAAATGACATTTTTGATCCTATGTTTATGCATATGTTTACAAACATGGCTCATAGACCTGTGCATTTAGATTCATATTCCACCATCTTCGTGAACTTTACAAAAACCCTAATTGCCCTTCCCCACCAAGAACGGGAAGTTTGGAAAAATTAAAGTTGGCTAGGGACAACATTGACCTTGACACAAATCAACTTGGATTGGCCACTGTTATAGGCAGCCATTTCCTTTTGGGACCCACTGTTTTTGGTTTTTTGCTTTGGAGAACAAGAACTTACACCCACTATTAAGCAGCTCGAATCCTTCCTAGCTTGGGAACATTATCTTGGCATCAATGCTGTATTCTGACCCATAAGCCTAGCTTCCTCAAAGGCTTCCACACACTGGACATCTCCAAAGCCTTCCTACCTAAGAAAGCTATAGGTGAATACTTGCATTGTCCTTTCGACCTTTTATTGGAAAGAGGTTGGAAGAAAGTTGGTGATTTTTCCAAGCCCTTCAAGTTCAAAGGATTCACCTTGGTCGTCTTAGGACAACTCTTGCTATCCCATAGCTGCCATCACATCAACAAAGTCCTACTCAAAATTTTGGGGCAACATCTAAAGAAGAAGACCCTCGCACCCATGATCATTTCTAAGACTATCTCTAGTCTTTCACATTGTGATCAGCACCCTCGAGGTCGCTTATATGGTTGCCTGGCTTTCTTACAAGGTTAGCTACGGGAACACTTGTCTACCCTTGCATCCTTCCTGACTTACGTGCCTCGAGATCTGACTCCATCATAGATCTATATCAAAAGCTGCCCTTTGCCAATTAAAATGACTACATTGGGTTATCAGAACCTGCTAGCTGCTATGCTCCCCGAATAGATCACTTGGCGTGTCAAGTAGCATAAAGCATGCTACCCTCTTCTTGTAGCCAATGACCTCATATACATGATCATCACAGGAGTCCACCAGAGCACTCCTTATGTACCTATATGTGTCCTTCAACAATTTTCTCTTAGAAAAGATCTCTTCGATTTTCCTATGGTCTTCGAGGACATCTTCAAGCTCGACCATCATACGTCTAATCACACATGGTCTACACTAGCTACTTTGTGGGACAGCTAGCATACCAGAGTCATAGGCCATCCATAGTTAGTATGCTCAAAAGTATAGGCCATGGCATCTTCTTACAAGAATTTGCTTTTGCACAAGCCCCCTCTACAACCTGCTACACCTATAGCATCCGTTTCTTCAAACAATAGGCCATCCACCAAATCTTCATCACATACAAGGCCTTCTCACACTTAGGTTGAGTATGAGCAAGCATTAACAAACTTAGCTGAAGAATGGCCTTTACATGCCCAAGTAAAGGCCAAGGCTACCTTAGAAGCTGAGACACTTTTATGCATAGAGGCCAAGGTCTCACGTGAGTGCACCCAGCATTGGAATGAAACCCAAGTTGAGCTCATTCACTCCTTGAAAAGTGAGCTCAATGACATTAGGACTTCTCATGGAGATTTGGGAATCGAAATGAGGTGCAACAATAGCATGACCTTTACATAAGATCAATGGGTACAGTCATGGGTTCACGAGCTGAGAAAATAGATCTTCTCCTTGGGCTACGAACCAGTGTCACCTCTGGTGGTCTTTGATCTTTAGATTACACTTTATGCTTTCTTTTATGATGTATTGGGGCAAGTACCCCGTCCTTTTGTAATCATTTCCGATATGTATATATTGTACAAAGTTTTGTTTCCAAAAATCTCATAGTTAACTAAAGTACATGAATTCACTTGTATGACACATGCAGTTATAAAAGCACCTAGCTATCAATTGTGAATGAATGTAAAGAATGAACCCGACATATTAATAATAATCACACCCCTTTTATTTCAAACTTTAGTTAAACAAGCTACAATTGCTCCCCTAGAGACTCAACTACAAAAAAAGAAGGCACAACATAGCAAAGCTATAGCCGACAAGTCAATACCTCTACCTACGGCAAGCACTACACCATTTATCCTCCTAGAGGCATCCTCAAGAAATCCACCTCCTAGCAAGACGGGTCCTGAAGACACCCTCTCGGATGGGTTCAAGTCCGAAGTTGAAAGATTAATGGGGGACTTCATGCCCTGACATGGTTGGACATCCACCCTCAAACATGGTTAATCCTCTTCATCACCCCATACCTCTCACCATCTCTCAGCCAACCTAGCACCAATGAGAAACCTAGAGTTCCTACACTCACTGAGTTCGAGAAATTGATGTTTGACTACTTGTTGAAGCAAGGAGGGCCTCACGGCCAGAACCAAGTCTCTGAGCTGCCACCACCTCCCAGTACTGCTGAACAGACTCTACCACATGGTTAGTCATACACACATGGCCCCATCTATGTCGCGGCCCTACTTCGAGCCACAACCACATATCTGCAGCCAGAACATCGGGCCGCCTTTGACCTAGAAGAGCAGTATAGGTTATCAATATCAAGTAGAAAGGGGAAGGAGAGTGTTGCTTCTTTAAAGGATGAGACCAGTGCACAACTAGCCAAGCTTACAACAGAGGTAGAATTGATGAAAGGGGGAAATTCCTCATCTTTATGGATTTCAAGGATCTCTGTATCAACCCTAGGGGTGTACTACCACCAAACTTCTAAATGCCAAGTGTTGAGAAGTATGATGGTACCACCTACCCCAAGATGCATCTCTGCATGTATTGTAACGCTATGTTCCAATGGGGACATGATGAGTGCATCTTGGTCCAAATGTTTGGCTGGAGCCTAGAGAAGAATGCATGGAAATGGCTAGCAAGCCAAGAAAAGTGCAACATCAGCACATGGAGGGCCCTAACGTAGTTATTCCTCAACCATTAAAAGTTCAATCTTGACATGCTACCAACCCAGGAAGAGATTGAAGGAATGAGACCCATCACGGGAGAGAATATCAAGGACTTTACCTACAGGTGGAGATTGAAAACCTCCAACCTAAAACACCCTATGTTTGAGGAGGACATGATATCCACCTTCATGAGGACGTTGGGTCCTACCTATCAGTAGATGCCCTTAACTGCTTCACAAAGCAACTTCACCAAGGTTGTCGATAAAGCCATAAAGGTAGAGTTGGACATCAAGGTAGGTTTGGTACAAGATGCACCACTTGCCCTTGCTAGTTCCACTAGAACCATGCCAAAGAAGGCAATAGTCACCCTACCAAAAACAAATCTTGTGTAAGCCATTGAGCTCCTTTGACCTAATCAGAATAGCAGTCATGTTCTGCCTCCACCACAACTGACCCAGAATTACCCAGCAACAAGGAACATTATTCCTCCACAGTAGTTGTATCAACCCAGATACTTGGGCATGCCCGGAGAAGAGAAGAAAAAGAAAAATTCACCCCATTTCCCTACTCCTACAAATACATCATAGAATACCTCGTCAAAAAGAGGTTGTTGTAGCCAATTGACCCAAAACCTCCACCTTATCACCTGACCTACCGTTATAATCAAGTAAAACATTGTGAATACCATCAATCCCCAAGGCATACCATCAACAAGTGTTATCGCCTAAGACACAACATCTAAGACCTGATCAATGAGAAAAATGTATCATTTGATCCCACACCCATCAATCCTCCACCAAATTCCAACATCATCCAAAACCCACTCCCTGACCACCAGCCACCAAAAGGGGTTAACATGATCAATTTCACCAGCACCCAGTTCAATTCCTCTAGCTACATCACCAAGATCTTAGAGCCTAAAAAAATTAACATTTTACCTGACACTAATCAAGTGTCTACCCTGAATAGACACTCCCCTGAGCCTGTCCCCCCTCCTGAATACGAGCACTTGCTCGCACACATGTGGGATATGGCCCAAGATAGCCCAGTAATAGTCCTTCCTCCCAACATCAACATGTACGAAGAAGGTTCAACAACTTATGACCCATTTTCATCACCCCATATCATCCCACCACCATCACTATATGCCCAGCTCACTGACCTTTCATCCCCTCACTAAGTCATCAACATCCCTCCACCTAACAGAATACAATACCTATTGAATCGAGTCCCTCCGGGCTATCTAATTGGAGAAGTGGCCGATCCACAACTATCAAATGATGAGCTAGAAGAGTTTATTGCCTTTATCACTCGGTCAAGAAGATTCTCTAAGCCAGTCACATATTTGCATCTCAAGGGCAAAGGGAAAGAGAAGATGATAGAAGAAGTTGAAACAGAGGTACTATGGGCATCGGCATTTAGGAGGGGTTCAGATTCCTCCACCCACTATGGTTTCTGGGCCCACATCTTCGGCGCGTGATGCCGGTGTGTGAAAGGTCGTTAACCCTCTTATGAGAGGGATAGGCTATACTTGGAGTCGCCACCAACTCGAGGTTAACCGATGGAGTTGGACATCGGTTCTCCTCTTCAAGGGAAGAGGAAAAGTCTAGACCCGAAGGTCTAGGGGTTTAACTCCTAATACTGGTCTACATTCCTAAGATAAAGGGTTAGTTGTTTAGTTGCATTTGGGGAAGGTGTTAGGCACCCAAAATATCTACCTTTTTAGAGCGGCTTCTCTCATTCATAGATGTTTTGAATTATGCTAAAGTCCATGCTTGTTAAATGTAAAGTTATTAGTCAGGACCATCCCCGTGGTGTGATCATTGCAGTTACACCTAAGACATAGTCTCAAGTTGCCTACATACCTGATCTTATGGTTCGGGTGTTCCTAGGGTTTTGTCAGGATCAAATTGCATGTAGTTCTAGGGGTTGTGCAAATCTCGATAGTCAAGTACATCTAACTGTGAGAGTGATTCAGGGTAGATTCATTTTAGATTATTTGTATACTTATAGAGTATTCCGCGCTGCTACAAAATGTAAACAAGTTAGCTAAATGGGGGTTGGGACTATGTCGTACCAATGTATGTATATTTTAGATGTTAGTTTTAAGTTATAGCCAAGTCATAGGGACTTTGGGTTGTGAACCATGGTGACGTGACCCTAAGAGAAGGCAGAGACCTAATAAGGTTAAAACAGGCTAAAAGATATCAAGTATCGAGTTGTACAGAAGCTGATGCCTATTTCAACCCAATGTGGTCTTGAGAGCATGGAAGGGTTGGGGATACTCACAATGATTAGTCCCGTATATCCCGCATTCTTTTTCTGAACTGGTATAGCCAAACCATCATCATATGCCCCAAGCCTCTACGTGTCTCCTAAAAATAGTTTAGTTTAACAATTAGACAAGTGCTTTATTAGATGAAATTAAAATAATATAATGAAATGGGTAAACATACCTTTTTTAATGCTTCTCATAACCAAGAAGACCATGAGAGGTTAGTACACAACAATATCAAACAGTGTATAAGAGAACTAAATAAACTCAAGCAATTTTAGAAAAAACAAGTTCTCAATCAAATCAACTTGAATTTATTCTAAGTTGAACAACAAAAACAAAAATAAGGATATCTTCAAACAAAATTTGACATATGGTGAACTTATAAAGTGAATAGACTAGTATAATAACTTAGTCAATTACCGTATATGAACTCAAGGGTTGAATGCTCAAGAGGTCAACAATTAGATTCATACATATAGTTTTTGAGAAGAGTAATGGAGGACCTATGGTGATCAACAATGAAGAATCAAGAGAATCTTATGTGCGTAGCAAATTGATTAGATAAACTCTATTGAATAAATGATGGCAGTGGGACTACGTTGTAATGTAAGGCACCCGAATCTTTAAATCGTCTAGCAGCCACATCGTGAAATGAATCCTAACCATGGGCACAATCCGCACAAATGTCTAACTGAAACCCATCACTTTTTGTTGATGCAATGTGAGGCAACTGGAGGCTTCCATATATTTAAAGCACAATAAATTTAGATAATGACTTCTTAAGGAACAATAAGCATTTTCCTGTGAGAGAATAATGAATATCTGCATATCATAAGACTGAATAAATGAGCTTGGGTAGTGGGTTCACTCATGAGGTCTAGGTGTCACCCTCTCCAGGTTTGCTGCCCAACCACTTAAAGTAAGAACCCCACCCATATGACTGTAATCCTTAGGGAGTTTCCAATGCCCAACAACTGTCCCATTAACATGGACATGCATATTAATGGTAAAAGAATTAAAGGGATCAATTTTCCCAACAACAAAGTTAACAATTACAACATCAATAGCCAAATTCCTCTAGATTACATGTGGAGATCCCTGAGTAAAATGGAAATAAAATCTCATTTTCAAAGTGAAAACCCCCTACCTAACAAGTACATGAACAGATACAACAATCACAACAAGTGGGTACTTCACTTTAAGTCTGAATTTCCAACTAGAGAAATACATCATTCTTTTACAATGACTCATTCCTACAAGAAAACAAAACAAAAGATATCTATTCTATTTACAAAAGAATGCACAATTCAGTATACATAAGAAAACAACATTAATGGTTTGTGGTTTAACTCCTTAGAATTTTGGAACTCTAATCTATAAAAATTATAAAGAACAGGAAGGACCCCCACACCTATACAACAACAATGTTATTTTTGTAGAAAATAATTAATGGAAATGAAATGAAAAAGACATTTAAACTGAATACATACACCCACAAGCATTAACAACATATCATAAGCCATTCAGCATCATGGACATTAATCAAAATACCAAACAGCAAACATCAACATTATTAAACTATAAAAAAGGGAAAAGAAAAGATAGAAAAAGGCAAATTGGATGCGAATAGTATATCATTCTTATGAGAGAAATATAAACTTGGAAATTTGAGGGTGAGGGAGCAGTAGAGAGAGGAGTAAATGGAGAAAGAAAGAAAGGAGAATAGAGAGAGAAAGAACTACAAAGAGAGAGGAGAGAAATAAAGAAGAAATCAGGGGGGGTTGCTGGTGCTAGAGCAATAGTGCTAAATCCCCCTTGCCTTTACATGTCCCATGAGAGAAAGAGGGAAAATGGAATTGGAGAAAGAGAGAGGGAACTGTAGAGAGATATTTTTAGAGAGAGAAAGAGTTAGAGAGCTGATCGTGAGGGATTTTGTAGAGAGAGCTGTGGGCTATGGGTTGTTACTGGTAGTGAGAGAAAGGGAAAGAGGGTTGAGCTGAGAGAGGGAGGAGAGGGTGAGCGTGTGGAGAGAAATAGAGGGGAGAGGGTGAGCATGAGGGAGAGAAATAAGGGGGAGGGTGCTGTGCATGAGGGTTGTGTGTGGGGGAGAGAAATAGGGGGGAGGGGTGAGCATGAGGGAGAGAAACAAGGGGTGCTATGCATGAGAGATAAAGAGAGGGAGAAATAGGGGGCTGTTGTGCATGAGAGATAGAGAGAGGGAGAAAAGGGGGTGCTGTGCGTGAGAGATAGAGAGAGAGGGAGAAACAGGGGCTGAGGGAGTGGAGAGAAAATGGAAAGAGAGAGAAATAGATGGGAGTTGAGAGAGGGGGAGATAGTTGGGAGCTGAGAGAGGGGGGAAAGGGTGAGTTGAGAGAGGCAAGAGAGGGTGAGAGTGAGGAGAGAAACATAGGGGAGAGGGTGAGCATGAGGGAGAGAAATGGGAACTGAGCGTGAGAGGGGGAACGAGAGAGGGGCTACTATAGAGAGAGGGGGAAGGAGCTGAGAGATAGAGAGGGGCTTGAGAGATAGAAAACGCTGGGAGTAGAGAGAGGGAGGATTGGGAGCTGAGAGAAAGAAAGCTGAGAATAGAGAGAGGGAGGGATGAGAGCTGAGAGAGAGAAAGCTAGGAGTAGAGAGAGAGGGAGGGCTAGGAGCTGAGAGAGAGAGAAGGCTGGGAGTAGAGAGAGAGTGTTGGGAGCTGAGAAAGAGGGGAAGAGCTTAGGGAGGAGGTGAAGAGCTGAGAGAGGAGATGAGGGGCGTACCTAGTGTGCTGAGCGTCTGGCCGGAAAAGCCCCTCTTCTTCTTCTTCTTCTTCTTCTTTTCTTTCTTTTTTTTTCTTCTTTTGTTCTTCCCTGCACAGCTCACCAGCCACAGAGAGAGTTCCAAGAGAGAGAGCTTTCTCCTCATTTTTCTCTCATTTTTTTCCTTTTCTACCATTTTTTATTATTTTTATTCTTTTTTGGGTAAGTGGTTGCCTCTCCCTCAAGCAAAGGGAGAGGACACCTTGCAAATGTCATGCACCATGTGGTGGGATAAGAGACACCTTGCGATGCCATGCGCGAAGTGGTGGGACAAAAAGGAGATGACACCTTGCAATGCCAATGCCATGTGGGAGGACAAGAAGGGTATTTTGGGTATATTTGGCTCACCAACCTCCGACAGAGATGAACTTATAGTGCTTTTCAAGGTTCTCAAGCATTTTGAGTGCCCTAGCATGGTCAGAATTGGATTCCGACATACGTAGGATGATGAATAATGATGACATGATAATCCGAGAAATGCTCAGTTGCATTTTGGAGGGGTAAAATGTCCAAATCTTAATTGGGTCAATTCACACAAAATGCAACTCTGGATTTCCTCAAAATGTTGGTTCAATTGGTTAACTTGTTTGGTGTCTGGACATAAAATTATATGCAAACTTATATCCGAAAAAATCCTGTATTTCGGTTACGGTGATGATTGGGAGCTAGTGGGGTTCCCCGTAGAAATTTTGCAAGAGACAGGATTTTGAGGGTTGAAGAACTTGGGACGCAGGGGAATTAGCTAACTGTTTTTTGGGTGCCAGGGGCACCTTTGAAGGCTCAATGAGTATTAAAAATCAATTGTATGGTAGGAACGAAATTACGAGAACATGGGTGGTAAAACCATAATTTGTCAGCCAAGAATGCTTCACGCCGGAAGGCTTATGAGGGGTAAGAATATATGAAAATATTGTAATTGGTTGTTTGGAAATTAGGTTGTTGCATAATTATCAGTCAATCCTCGTATTGACGGGTTATCAAAAACTGTTGTATTTCAAAAGAGTGAAGACGGTTCCGAAAATCAGAAGATTAGACCTGAGTATGGATTTGCATATAATTTGATGTCCATAATACCTTTACAATTAGAATGTCTGCGGGAAACTTTAAGGGCACGTATTAAACCTCCTAGAGTCTAGGGTCAGTCTCTGATTTTAGGGTTTGTTTGTGCCTTTTAAGGTTTTGATCATGTTCAAGTTGTTTATGATGGATTTTAAGGTTTATGCAAGGGCAAAGGGTAAGTCCTAAGCTTCCTAAACCAGGGTTGCCTAAGGTCTAATCCTAAACATTGCTTTAGAGAGCATACGAAATTTTCTTGAGGGTCTGAGTCAAAATTTGGGTACTGAAAGGTACAAAAATAAACTAGAGAGGTAGAGGAAAAGAGAGAGAATAAGATTTTTCTGGCAGTAATTAAGAAATCTCACCTATTCTTAATGGAGCAATTGTCTAAGACGCTAGGACAGATCTCTATCTTAAGCCTTTTGTTAACATCAAAGTAGCGCAGAGAGAGAGTCTTAAGCATATTTAGAAAGTCTTTTGTGGATGCCTCAATCACACCAGATAGGTTAGAAAACATGGTTGCCAGAGTATCAATGCCACGAGTCATCATATTCTCAGAGGATGAGATTCCCGAGGGTGACACCATGCACAACCGAGCCACCTACATCATGGCTTGCCACTCAGACATGTGTATTCCCCTTATTTAGGTAGACAATGGATCTGCTAGGATAGGTCTCTATCTTAGGTCTTTTATTGACGTCAAAGTAGCACAGAGAGAGATTCTTAAGCATATTCAAAAAGTCTTTTGTGGATGCCTCAATCACACCAGGTTAGAAAACATGGTGGCCAGAGTATCAATGCCATAAGTCATCATATTCTTAGAGGATGAGATTCTCGAGGGTGACACCATACACAACCAATCCACCTACATCATGGCCCACCACTCAGACATGTGTATTCCCCTTATTTTGGTAGACAATGGATTTGCCTTGAACATCTGTACCAAGGATACATTGGACACATTGGGAGTTCCCTCGGACTATGTGAAACCCAACCCATGTGACATAAGGGCCTTCGACAACTCAGTCAATCATGGCCAAGGAGAAGTGCTCATTCCCCTAGTGATAGAAGGAAGAATGTTTTAAGTTTAGTTTCAAATACTGAGCATACCATCCTCCTTCACAATGTTGTTGGGAAGACCGTGGATCCATTAGGCAGGTGCTGTCCCATCCACTCTCCATCAAAAAGTGAAATTCATCATCAATGATGAGGTCATCACAGTGCCAATAGCTATAGATGTGATGATGATAACATGATAGAAGATATTGGGAGTTTGGAACTTGCAAGCCCCAAACACTTTTACCTTGTACCAATTTGAAGTTGTGCATACAGAGAAAGAGGTAGCTAAGTTAAAGAGGAAGGCTGAAATACTTCCACTAAAGTTCCACATGATGGCCAAAATGAAGTTCGACCCGAATAAAGGCATAGGCAAACATTCCTAAGGAAGAAAGAACCTCGTTAAAGCTATTAGAGTGCCATACAAGGCGGGCCTAGGGTTCAAACCTCTCATCAAGCTTCAATTCAAGAAGAAGAGGCCTACCACAAGGCATCACAACACTTTATATCTGCTTCAGGATCACCCAGGACTTGTACTACCCTACCAACTAAACCACCAACTTAAACGGAACCACTCAAGCTCAGTACAGAACATGCACCGATAGAACTCATCATCATTCCCCCTCCAATCATCAATAAATATTCCACCTACCATCTCGAGGCTACTCCTCACACCCATTTGTTCAGCTCTAAACCGTCCGTCCTTAAGGTTGGAGAAAGTTCAACCCCCAACACCTCAGAACATAAGGAGGACAACTTAACTCCTCTAAGTCTACTCTCTCTCCCTAGTGATGTTATGGAAGCACTATAATCAGTTATTGCGAGTGGATATTTAGACTTAGACGAGCTTGACCCTAACCAAGTCAACATGCCAAAAACATGGGTACCCGTGAAAGCAATAGAGTAGATCAGACAAACCAACTCTGCAGTCATAGAGGACCAGGACCAAGTGATGGATTGAATAAGAAAAGAGGCCAGAAGGAGCTGACCTTACTCCACTCTTGTTGATATTTTCAAAAAGCTTTTAGTCTTTTCTTTTCACCACTTTATAACAAATACTACATTGACTTGATCCCTAATGACTCATGAATTGTCAAAGCATTCAACTAGTGTACCTGTAAGGGGTACATAGGCAACTTGAGACATAACTTCAGGCCTAGTCACTTTTGAACAAAAATCTTTTTCTGCTTTCTTTACCCTTGTAGTCAAAGAACTACATGTGGCTTGATCTTGACAGACCAATATTTTCAAAAGTAGTTGTGCTAAAAGTTAAGTATGTAGACAACCTGAGAAATAACTTCAGGCTCAACTATTTTTTTTTTAAATATATATAAATTTGGTTCACTCTAAGACCAGAAATATAGGCAACTTGATCCCGGTTGAATAAACTTTACTAAGCATGTGATCAGTGCAAACATCGGGTATGTAGGCAACTTGGATCATGATTCCAAGTTTAGTTTCTCCTCGGGTATTAAATACCCTTTCATGTAAATCAATACTAAAATCTTTCTTTCAAAAACATGAACAAGAAGAATAGAATGATGAGGAAATAATGCCGAAAGAGGTGATCGAAGCCTTTGAGCAACAAGATAACCAGAATCTTCCATCGGTAGACGACCTCCAAGAGATTAATCTTGGGTCAGAAACCATGTCTAGAATTATGAAAATTGGGACCCCTAGCACTTCAGATCTGGGGCATGCCCTATTAAATTTGCTTCGAGAGTACATAGACATCTTTGCATGGACCTATGTAGACATGCCTGGTCTGGATACAGACCTTGTCACCTATAAGCTTCCCACTAACCTGGATATTCATTCATCAAGCAAAATCCTTGAGGTCTACGATTGGAATAGTCCCTAGCCCTCAAAGAAGAAATTCAAAAACAATTATATGCAGGATTCCTTTTATCTGTCCAATATCACCATTGGATGGCCAACATCGTCCCTCTACCTAAGAAGGATGGCAAGGTCTAAAAGTGCATAGATTATATAGACCTGAACAAAGCTAGTCCCAAAAATGATTTCTCTCTACCCCACATTGATGTGCTCATAGACAATACTGTCATACACAACATGATGTCCTTCCTGGACGGGTTCTTAGGTTACAACCAAATCAAGATGTCCATAAAAGATTGTGAGAAGACTATTTTCATGACCCCTTGGGGCACATTCTGTTACAAAGTAATGCCCTTCGGTCTCAAGAATGCAAGGGCCACATATCAATAGGCCATGATTTCCCTTTTCCATGACATGGTCAACAAAGAAATGGAAGTCTATGTCGATGATATGATCGTCAAATCCCGTCACAAGGAAGATCACCTAAGCCATCTACGAAAGCTGTTTGCCTATCTCAGGAAATATAGATTGAAGTTAAACCCGAACAAGTGCATCTTTGGAGCCTCTCATAGAAAATTGTTAGGCTTCATCATCAATGAAAGAGGCATAGAAGTTGATCCTTTGAAGGCCAAAGTAATCATCGGTATGCTTATACCTCGCACAAAGAAGGATGTACATAGTTTCTTAAGCCATATCCAATATATCAGTCCCTTCATTGCTCAGCTCACTCCCATTTGTGAGACCTATTCAAATTGCTAAGAAAGAACATTCCAACCCAATGGAACAATGACTGCCAGATTGCCTTTGATAAAATTAAGAATTATCTACTAAGCGCACCTGTATTGATATCTCCAGAGCTAGA
This sequence comes from Platanus orientalis, assembly GCA_025762735.1. NCBI lineage: Eukaryota > Viridiplantae > Streptophyta > Magnoliopsida > Proteales > Platanaceae > Platanus > Platanus orientalis. Next base: position 3,937 of record JAOXJP010029446.1, on the reverse strand, counting down.
GCGCCCATTAATTCTGTATCTGACTGTGCATGACAACTCCATGGGATGTGTACTAGAACAACATGACAAGATGGGGAAGAAAGAACATGCCATTTATTATCTGAGCAAGCATTTCGTTGACTACAAAACTAGATACACACCTCTTGAGAAAACCTACCTCTCTCTTGTTTATGTCACTAAAAGGCTTCGGCACTATTTTCTTTCATAGAAAGTATTTATGATTTCTTGGATAAATCCCATTAAGTACCTATTTGAGAAATCGGCAACCACAGGAAGAACCACCCGATGGCTCATGATGCTATCAAAATTCGACATCAGCTATGTCTCACAAAAATCCATCAAGGGGCAAGTCATAGCCGACTTCTTAGCAGATGAACCTTCATCCTTGAAATTTGACTTCCTAAATGAACACATACTTTGTATTGAAGTCAAATCAAACAAGATAATCATATGAAAGATGTGCTTCGATGGAGCCATCAATCAGCTAAGCTATGGGATTGGAGTTGTGCTCATTTCCTCTACAGGTGCCCTTATTCTAATTGCCACAAGGCTACACTTTCTATGCACTAATAACATAGCTGAATATAAAACTTGTATCATCGGTTTGAAGCAGCCATTGATCTTGGCATTAATGAACTATAAGTCTATGAAAACTCAACACTTATTATCTTCAAAGCAACCGAGGATTAGTTCATCCGAGAGGAAAAGTTCTTAAACTACCATGAATGTCTACAAATCCTTTCCAAGAGCTTTGAATATCTAACTTTCAATTACATTGGCAAAAGAAGGAACAACTTTACAGATGATTTAGCCACACTAGCTTCAATGATTAATATCCCTCAAGGGGTAGACATGACACCAATTGAGATTGAGCAGAGAAATGAGTTAGCTTATTGCCTCCAAATTACCACCACTAATTTATATAGGGAGCTGTAGTTCCTTGACATAAAGAATTATCTGAAATATTAGACTCTTCCATCCATGGCTTCCAAGAATGATCAATGTGCTTTGCGGAGATTAGCAGCTCAATTTGTTTTACATAGCGGGACTTTGTACAAGAAATCCCCTCATCATGTCCTCTTGAGATGTGTAGATGAAGCTAAAGCCTCTACTATCATTAAAGATATCCACGGAGGAGAGTATTACCTGCACATGAATGGGATCATGCTTGCTAAGAAAGTTCTTTGATTTGATTATTACTGGTCAAAAATGGAAATAAATTATTGTCAACATGGAAAGAAGTGCCACGCTTGCCAGTCGTATGTCAATATCATTAAAGCACCAGCTTCTGAATTGCATAACCTGACTACTCCTTGGCCATTCTCTATGTGGGGAATAGACGTGGTAGGACCTATGCCTTAGAAGGCCGCCAATGGACATCTGTACATCATTTTGGCTATTGACAATTTCACTAAATGAGTTAAAGCCATATCTTTGGCAGCAATCATAATGAAGAACACAACTAGATTCATACAAAGAGACATCATTAGCCGATATAGTGTTCCCAGCAAAATCATTACTAACAATGCAACTAATTTTGTGAGAAAAGATCTTGAAATACTCTGCAAGAAGTTTAAGATTCACCATCATCAATCTTCTCCATACAGACCATAGATGAACGGAGCAGTAGAAGCAGCCAACAAGAACCTCAAGAAGATCTTACAAAAGATGATGCTAATCACTCCAACTGGCATGAAATGTTGCCTTATGCACTTAAGGCTTACAGAACTTCAATCCGTACTTTAATAGGGGTAACCTCATATTCATTAGTCTATGGCATGGAGGCAATCCTATGAAATGAAGTTGAAATTCCAAGTCTCTGAGTCCTAGCTGAGGCAAACATTCCAGAGTTAGCATGGCACAGGTTCGACATGATTAGCTAAACCTCATTGATGAAAAGAGACTACAAGCAATGAGCAATGGGTAAGCCTATCAGAGGTGCATGACAATAGCATTCAACAAGCGGGTTAGACCTAGAGATGTTGAAGAAGAAGACTTAGTTCTCATAAAGGTCCTTCCACATGAGTAGGCACCACGGTGGCAACCTTGGCCGAATTATGAAGGACCTTTCATTATCAAATAGAAGCTATCCAGTCGGGCTCTACTATTGGGAAACATGGACAGGGAAGACATCCCTAGATTTGTAAACTTGGACCAAGTCAAAAGGTTCTTTGCTTGACTAATGTAAACATGACTTATGTTGAAATCTTGAAATGAAAAGACCTTGAATGGTCATTTCTTAAAACACTCTCTTACCCATTTACTTTTGCACCTCCAAAAATCATGTTCATTTCTACAAATCCAAAACAGAAGAGTCAATGGTTAAAAAAAAAAAAAGAAAGAAAAGAAAAGAAAAAAAGAAGCTTATAAAGAACTATAATCTCCTTCAAAGCATGGGGAACTTCTAAAGAACCATGATTTTCTTCAAAACATAGGAAATTTATAGAGAACCATGATCTTCTTCAAAATATGGAAATCATGTACAGAACCATATTCTTCTTCAAGAAATGGGACCATAATTTTCAACTTGTAATCAGTCTCTGATCAAGAGTCATTCATATTCATATTTCCAGATCCCTTCAATTTTCCTACTTAAAGGCAGACCTTGGAATCATCAATTAACCATTCATTCAGCAAAGCAATTGTTCAAGCCCCTTAGCACTTCGTGAAGTTTTAAGCAAAAGTTAGCAATACACAAGTCAAGCATTCAACCAACTTGGGAAAAGAGCATGCACCCCATCCAATCACCTTCCAAAAAGCCTAGACATGTTTGAGTACAGGGGAAAAAAAGGGATAAAGATAAAAAAAACCATTGCAAAGCTCAGAATGAAAACCAGAAATGGCATTTTGACCCAGTCCTAGTAAACATAAGCAAAAAAGGGAGTAAAATTAAGTCAGTACTTAGGGTGAAAACCAGAAATGGCACATTGAATCAAGTCCAGTCAATCAAGTCATGAGCACACATCATCAAAGACCATCTTTTGACAAAGCAAGAACAAAGGCCTCAAACAGAGGCATGTAATCCAACTCTCCCAAGAGAGGCACATTTATTATCCCAATTTGTAAACCTTTCATACCTTGCCTAGACTAGTGTGACATCATAGCATATGAAAACATGACCCTATGTACTCAAGAGTAATGCAACAGGCCATCCCTAATGGTCAAAGACCCTGAGGGGCCCAATTTTTCAAAATAAGTGGAAGATTTATTCAAAATGAATTTTCTAAACCTCTTTCAAAAGCAAATGTAAAGTCTAGCTAATCCAAGCTTTAAAGCTCAATCATCTAATTAATCAGTATTGTCAATCATTGAATACATCATTCATCTCACTAAAGGAGTCTTTTACGTAGCCATTGCGACTTCAGAATCAAGGAGCAATTAAAAATAAATCTGAGATGAAGCATTATCTCCAGCAAAATGTCATTCATGGCCAAGCAAAGCTAGAGATGATACATCATCTCCCCAAGAAAGAGTTGAGATGATGCGTCATCTCCCATCAATTCTGATTGGAGATAATCTGTCGCCTCTCATTGAAATTAATCTAAGATGAAGCATCATCTCCAGCAAAATGCCATTCATAGCCAAGTAAAGTCGGAGATGATACATCATCTCCCCAACAATGAGCAGAGATGATGCGTCATCTCCCACCAATTGTGATTGGAGATGACCCTTCACCTCCCAATGAAACAAATCTGAGATTAAGCATCATCTCTAGCAAAATGCCATTCATAGCCAAGTAAAGTTGGAGATTGTACATCATCTCCCCAAGAAAGAGCAGAGATGATGCGTCATCTTCCATCAATTGTGATTGGAGATGACCCATCACCTCCCAATGAAACAAATCTAAGATAAAGCATCATCTCCAACAAAGTTACATTCATGACCAAGTAGAACTAGAGATGATACACCATCTCCCAAAGGAAGAAAGAAGACAAAG